>CABFWO010006788.1:0-31371 GCA_902155825.1 Timema genevievae | reverse complement strand
CCGACCTTCCACCATACATCCCAGACCATTTCCGCTTGTTCGCTTTACGAACATTTATTTCACTGTCTGGCTAACCATCTTTTCCAAGCAGGCTTCAACAGTTTTTTTTTATGTTGTTTCATTCCTTTTTCAAATTTGTCTTCTAACATTTCTACTTGTTTGTCACTCCTTTTTCTTGTTCAACTTCACATCATTTACGTTTTACTTTTTTGTGCAATTTAATTTGATGTCATTTTTATTTTTATCTCATCTTGTTTGTTATACTTTTTTCTTAAACTCCCTCATTTTCTTGGTCTTTCTTTAAATCTCTAGTTTTGATTATGTTATTGTTTTATTTAACTTTTTTAATTAATGCTAAGCCCTTACTCGTGTCAGTGGGTTCGCGAAATAACCGCCAACATCGTCTTGTCTGGTTTGACAGTGATAGGGAATGTTGGGGTTTATATCCCAGCTGGATACACTGAGAGAGTTTGTTCCCAAGGCATTTTCCACTCTATCTCTACGCAAATTCTGGAATATTATCTCTAAAAATTTAATGTTTTCATTGTTGCTGCTTTCTTCTTTTTGTATTCCTTAATTTCTCACGTTTATTGCCATTACTTTTTAATTATGTTTTAAACTTTTTATTTGTACATTCAGCCAGTAGTTTTCTTCTCCTCTTTTCTTGGCTGAGGTTTTGAAAACAGTGCATTTAGTACACGGGTTAGATGTAAGAAATAGCAAGGCGGAGGGTAGTTTAAATGAAGTGCAGCCGCATGAGCAATGGTAAAACCAAAGTGATAAATCACTTGTAGAGAATCACCCCCGTATCATCCAGGCTAGGGTTTGAACCTTGACCTCTAGAGTAGCGGGGAAATACAGTACACCGGTGCCGGTACACTCGGCTGCTATGATGATTGCCTAGATCTAGGGGACACTAGTCCAGTCCAAGCCCTACTAGTGGATGTTTAGACATGGGGTCTTGACTCCCCACGTGAATCAAACAGGAGAACTTTGAATTGATACTTCAATTGTTTCTCGAATAAGCTCCACATGATAGTCAAGTATTAAGAGTAATAACTCTTTATTGTTTTTGTCGCTAGAGATTGACTTTGCTACACTTTTACTTTTAGGTTAACTATTTTCTGACTATTGTGTCTCTAAGGACGTGTAAGAGACATATTCAGAATTGCATTGATGGTGTCATATGGGTGATGTTAATGTAGTTAATAAATGCAGATAAAATTAAGCAACTAATGTGCATGTATAATGAAGCAGCTATATCCGTAACTTACACAGGATGACTCAAGAGGTTAGGTCAAAACTTAAGGTTCGGATAGAGGGACTTAGGTAGAACAACTTTCGAATAGAAGTCTATGTCATCTGAAGTCATCCTGAGTGAGGCTAGGTCATTGAATGTGTAAAGGCTGATATCATTCCGCTGAAATAAGCATAGATTCAGGCATTCTCCCAAGTTGAAATAAAAGTGTGCCACATCTTGTAACAGCTCCAGCACAATTTATCCCAAAGAGATTCTGTAGATGTGTCCAGTAAAATCTGGTGGTGTTGGTAAGGTCACATCACGTCATTGCCAATGAAACCCACCAATACACTCACAGTAAACCTCTCTTGGTGGTTGTGACCAACGGTAGCATGGGGGCTCTAGTCAGCCCAAACAGGTTGTTACGGAAATGAACAGTGCTCTGCTCAAAAAATATAACTCGTCCAGACAACTCTGCAAAATCCATTGATGACGTCTGTGGATAGGGGGGAAGGTTAGGATCCTGTCATGTGATTCAAGATTAAGCTAGTAGGATAATAATAAAGTAAGCTTATTTTAAAGGAATGTTATCAGAGTTCCTCGCCTTCAATGAACTCACCTCACTCAGGGTGACTTCACAGGACAAGGATTCCTATTCAAATGATGGTTTATCTTGTCCCTCTATACGCCTCTTAAGTTTTTAACTAACCTTTTGAATCATCTTGTAGATAGGTGTTTTTCAAACTTTTATGGCCGTGACTCACTCTAAAAAATTCATTTTACATCATGGACCAATACATAATATATGATCAATTAAAAACAAAGAGATTTCGTCTGAGTAAAAAAAAATTTAAAAAAGTATGACACAATCATTCTAGCTTTCTAATATAGTGTATTATTGTTTAGAACAAAATGTTCAAAAATAGGTTCACAGTAAACTGCCCGAAGCAAATTCCCCAGAAAAACAAACTCATGATATTGCTATTCACAATAAACACTCTTCTTATACAAATTTTAAACATAATTTTTCAAAAAAATTTTTTAGAATTTTCAAAAATATAATATTTATAGACTATCTTAAATTATTTGTATTTGTAAAATTTGAAATATGGTTTCTTATTTATTATGATAAACAATTCCAAGTTAACCATTTTGAACTAGATCCAAGATGCAATTTTTGAAAAATTTCAAATTCTTTTAAAGGTGTCACGAGTAAATAAACTTCCTTTAATTAATTTTAAAATCCAACTGCTTTGGTAACCGCATGGTCGTGTTAGATTAGACTGCCGATGGCAGGAAGATCAGGATTTGAATCTCGGTCGAGTGTACTGAGTATTGTTTTAAAAAGTGGGTTTCCCCCCTCTCTCCACGAAAATGTGGGTACACATTCTCTAAAATTCAACTAAATAATCCTTAATTCACTAGCGTAAATAATAAATGTGCGTACAACCTGAACAGGTAGTAAGACGCGGTGATAAAAATCAACATTCATTATTATTTATTATGAAAAATATTCCCTAGACACCAAATTTGAACAAAATACTTAGAGCAGTTTAAAAAATCTAATATTAAAAAAAAAGTCATGATGGGTAAGCTGTAAAGCATGAAGCCAACACAAACTTGAGTGCCTCAAACACAACAATAATAATGTTGACGTCAAAGTTTTCAGTATAGTAACCGCGTTACAAACTTAAGTTTTTTGTTGAAAATTGTGTCACCAGGCTGACGGAAGGAGGACCCACTTACCTCCATTAAGGTCGAACAAAAATGCATAGATTAAAAAAAGGAAAATGTAACGGGTAAAGATTAAAAAACACGAGAATAACAAAATGTAATTATGATGAAGGCTCCCCCTAATGAGTTGGAAGTAAAAAGTTTATTAAAGATTACTTTTTTCTCTCCTCTACAGCGCTTTCTAACGTTGAGAGATAAGAAGAAGGAATATTCTGTCTCACTTTGGTTGAAGATCTCGACCGGTTAGTAGCATCTATAGAAATACTCTTTAAATGACACAATTGAACTCTCGTTCATTAACTTATAATTATAATTTAATTGAATGATTATAAAAAGCTTGTAGTTCGTAGTACATTCATAACATTGTTATTAACGACTTACTTGCATCGATGGGCACGCGAACAAGGTGTAAGGCTCATCTAGTCTAGTTTACCACTGACAAAGTGGTCGAGTATAGAGTCTCGGGCCAGTGTACTAAGGATGTCTTTCTTTCATAGTTTCCTACTCTGCCTCCAAAAATGATGGTGCATTTCATCTCAAATTTCGCTTCATCCCCCTTTTTCATTAGTGGAATAAAGTTCAGATGGATGGTAGTGATAGTAAAAGGTAGATAGATCTGGACAAATTCACTTACACAAAAAGTTAAATTGATAACTGACTAAACAATTCATAACTCACTAATACAACTTACTTGTGCAAAACTGCTATTAGTATTCTTACAACCTTACAAGCAACTCATCTATTCACAAGAATATATTGTATGTAGTGTGTCAGTTGAGTTAAAGCTGTCACAGCGGGAGGATTGCGTTGTTTTCTACAGAAAGGCCCTCACTAGTTCTTGAGTAGTTCACTAGGACCACAAACCTGCAGCCATTACTTTTTTTTTTTACACAATCTAGAGCCAAATTTGGCTTATTTGTGCCAGTTCTTCCAAATTTGAATGGTGAATGCGATGAATAAAAATACAGTTTAGATCAACTATTTGTGATAAAAATTCGGTGTAGCCATTTTTTCTCCAAAAATTTACATAGCTTAAAAAGTGTATCTAATTTTATTTTTCTCACCGAGTCTAACTACCCGTTCGGGTTGAATACGAAGATTATTTCAAAATATAGATCTCAACACGTTTTTGTTGTCAATTAACGAAAAAATAGTAATAATACTACCAAGGGATAAAACATGCTAGTTTATTTTACGTTTGGCTGGTTTTGGCACGGAGTAAACATTTAACCTGACAGTTTTTGCTCCAGGCTGGTGGAAATTATACAACAATATTCTCTTTAGTAATTAATTTACTTAAAATCAAATAAAATTACAGCTATTTTCACTGAAAACAAGCAGATCTGTTTCTACCTATTGCCACAAGGAAACGTTTGAGTTAAAACTAACTGTATAACCACTTGCGCTTTCTGTGGTCTTATGTGAGGTTTGAAATGATTGGTTGATTGATTTAATTGGGTGGTCTCATGTCGTCATCTCGAGGGAGGCTGTGACAGTAGATAGTACCCAGGTGGGACTAAACGAGGAAGGGTGTATGATTGGGTTGTCTCATGTCATCATCTAGAGGGAGGCTGTGACAGTAGATAGTACCCAGGTGGGACTAAACGAGGAAGGGTGTATGATTGGGTTGTCTCTTGTCATCATCTAGAGGGAGGCTGTGACAGTCGATAGTACCCAGGTGGGACTAAACGAGGAAGGGTGTATGATTGGGTTTGTCTCATGTCATCATCTAGAGGGAGGCTGTGACAGTAGATAGTACCCAGGTGGGACTAAACGAGGAAGGGTGTATGATTGGGTTGGTGCGGAGTAAAACGTATTTTGACAAATGGGCAGATGCATGGTCTGGAGCTATGGACACTCAGTTCCCCTAAACTTACTTAGGCCCGCTCTTATGAGTTTTAGTTCAGTTGTGATGTAATCATATGATGTGTGTATATTTGTTGAATGAGTGCCAGTTTTGTTGAAAGGTATTGTGGTGAAGTCTGAATGTTTCGTGGACGTTCATAACAATTACAACTATATAATTAGTACATACTATAACTAAAATTAAACTATACCATACCTTAACTCAGTCGGTAGCATCTGTCTACTGAGTTAAGTGACCCGGGTTCGATTCCTGGCATCATTGAAAAATTATCATTGGTGAACTGTTGGTTTACCCTTTCACAGTGATGAATTAACGGCCGGGGACTGGATGTTGTGCTTATCCTAGTCTTAAGATAGATTATAAGGCACATGAAGCTACGACAGGCTTATCCAGCCGGTAGGGGAAAATATATGGCCTGGATAAAAAAAAAACTGACCCAGGCCACAGGCTGGAAACAGTATTGGATGTAAAATAAATTAAACTAATTAGCTTTATTATTTTGTTTGATGGGTAAATTTACATCATTAACTTATTTAGTCCCATTTAACAATTTTTGGTAGCACCTAGACATAAACAAGTAGGTGTAGTTTCGGTTAGATCAGCTATCATAGCTACTGAGCTTTCGGAACTAGAATAGGACGGGCGCATTACCATTATTAAAGTATACTTTAACTTATAGCAACTAGCGCGATGGCAAAAGCTAACATTATTTCCTTCTGACCCCTTGTAAAGTAACTTCTTTCACACTTTGTTCTAGTCTTTCAATTGTTCCACCTTCCACACTTCTTACTAATAGCACCACGTCTTACTATCCATTCGGGTTGTACGCACTTAAGCTAATGTGTAATGGTAGGGTGATTGTTAGATGAAATGGAGGACCTACAGTTTAACGTGGGATCCGAACCACGGTGGAGGCCTGGCATTCCACACATTCACAAGTTGTGATTAATACACGTCTTTTCAGAGTTTAAGAAAGGATTTGGCAATCAGATAAATCTGTGCCGGGACCAAGAATTGAGCCCCGGACCCAAGCACAGAAGTTCGACAATTTACCCCTAGACCACCAGGTCACCTTCAACACTTCTTCCTCACTATTTTCTAGTAATTATAATATTCCATCTTCAACAATTCTTCATCTTGTTCGTACTTTTAATGTCCCATTTTCACCGCTTCTCGTCCCATCCATTTTACATCACACCCATCTCATTTGTAGACGTATACCTTATGTAGATAGAGTAATAACCAACACACATTGAGAACATCCATGTTAATTAGACTTAAAGCACAATCAATTATCCAAATATTATGTTTAAAACATTAATTTTACCAAAAAACACGTTATCAATAAAATAATCTACGACTTTCTTAATATTGCAGTCAATATTTTTATGAAAATTCAATTAAATAATTCACCCCACGATGTCTTTACGTATGTGACATTTTAATTAGTACTTTCAATACCAAAGTTAATAATTACTTATACTAAGGGACAGATATTTGAAGGGTAGCTTAGAGGAAATGAATCAATATTAGCTTTAATAGCAAGAGGGTAAAACGTAGTGATCATTCACAAATGGGGAATAACCCCAGTTACCATGTTTAACTGACTTCTTGGGCCACGTGACCAACAAATCGGGTATGTGGCTGGAGATGCTTATGCTTAGTAAATAAGGCATGGAATTTACATTAAAGAAGGGTGTTTAGAAAAATTGCACCCGCATTAGCGGAGAGAATATATTAGAAAATCATAGCTATAATTTACTAATAATATGTGTAAATTGGTTGAAAGTTCCCCAGGATGAGATTTACACATTGACCTCTAAACCACCTACATCCATTCTAATGTGAACTTTGTGGGCTATCCTATAAGATAGGGCCATATTGTAAGTGGTAAAGATAAGACTGTTACCCTTAAATATAAAAGAGATGTACAAGTTTCCCTTGCTATTTTATCTGTATGTCGCGTAAAATAATATATACCACTCTCCCATGGTGTAACTTTTCAATTTTATTTAAATATTTGTTTGTTAAATTATGATCTTTTCTTTAGCTTTATTCATTTAAAATTAAAGATTTATGTTTACACAAAATCAAGCCCATGTTAATGATCCGTTTTATGTCAACGCTTGGTATCAAACAGTGAACCTATTTTCTCTGGTCTCTCTACTCGATTGAATACGCTTCCGTTTGTTTTCCCTTAACTTCTTCGTCGAAGTTTCAGACAAAGCTTCAGCTCCTAAAATTCATCCGCTCTACCGGAAATTGCGTCGCTAAATTAGGGACCTTCTATTCTATATTATTATTGGGGTAGGAAACGACGATATCTGTTTAGTCCAATGGAAATCAATACATCACAAGTCAAAGCTCTTGGTCGAATGGGGTTCATGTTCACTACGACTTTTCTCTGGGGGATTTGTATCTTGGGGACGTGTATAAACCTTCTTTCTCTCTTTCTCTCTCTCTCAAGCATGGTCTTATATAGAGACCCAGAGGGCATAGTGCTAGTAAGGAATGGTCTTTATAACTATACTTAAACACTTCTATTGCCTAGTAGAAATATCTTATAGGTCAGTAAAGACCCAGAGGAATATCAGCTGACATCGCTTTGGAGACCAGTTCAATATAAATATACAGCCAATCTACTAGCCGTTAGCTCATCATTAAAAATGTAGTGCCCCCATTTCTCTACTGATAATTATTATTTGACAATGTCATAACTCGAATTTGGATACTATAACTAAGTATGGTTGCTTTTAGTTATCAACATTGATGAATACCCTCGTCAGTAGGCGCATAGTCTCAGGCATCATTCTCATCAAGTCTAGTTTTTCGATAACGAGGAGGTCGGGATACAAACCCGGGCCAAGTGCTCTGGAGTGATATTTTATAAATTATTTTCCACCTTCCACCCAAGCAAACGAAGGTATATTTACTCTAAATTCTACCTTACTCGTCTCTATTGTGTTATTGATGATAGCTTGGAGGGCTAGTAAAACGTGGTACATAATTGAAAAGCCTTTGTGGAACAAGAGAGTGATTCACATAATATTTTCAACCACAGCTCCCCAATATCACGCTCCATTAACTTATAATATTGAAGCTCTTCGCCACAAATGAAACCAAGTCCGGTTTTCTGAGCCAGAATCAAACTTGACGAATGAGATTCTTATTCGGACTCTCTAATAATTTCAATTAAAGTAGTCTTAACTGTTTTAGATGCATATCTGGAAATGTTCTTTTAATTGATCAAGTAATTGAGGATTAATCTCAAATTAATTTTCTACTGCAACATTTTTCGGAGTTTCGAAATAATGTTTTAAGAGCATTTTTACTACTGCTATAAAAAAGAATACCAATTTCGACAGACCACTTGACAACACATATGTCATTCTTGATTTAGTTTCCCTCATGATATATCGTCCCGCTTGTATCTATATAAGGGGTTTTACACCAGGGGTGTCAAAATATTTGTGGGTAGGGGGTAGGGTAAAGAAGGGTTTGGTACCCTCACCCATCCATGTCACATTTTGTATCAAATAACATGGATCTCCCTTCTAAATGCAACGTCCCAGAAGCCAGATCACAAGTTTGATTTTAGTGCTCTCTAGTGGTCGTATAAATTCCCATTTTACGGTGTCACAAGTTCCTATATTGATCTCTAGTAAACACAAGATAGGTTTGGTGATAAAAATAATTAATCAGCCCGTGGGTAAGCAGAAGATAAAACAATTTATTGTACATAAAACATCAAAAAGGAGAATTAAATTAGTTCTTTATTAAATGTGATGTGATGGTTGACATTGTTCTCCCAACACGTCACATTGTGACACACCCTTCCCTCCCTAAAAAGCGTGTGACGCACTTCTTGAAAGATCTCTGACTATCAAAGAGATCGCAAGGAGATGTGCGTGACCCTCCAAGTCTACTCAGATACGCATTTAGTGTCTATTTGTAAGATCTTATGCCTGTGTTTGCAACACATGGATGAATATCTGCCTTCAGCTTAGAAAGAGAGAACAAGTAAGAAAGGGAAAGGAAAATTCAATGAACATAAATTCATGTGACATAATTTTGTCCTATCTGCTCAGACACAATCAGAGTTTTTTTTGTGTGCACCACGCCTTAATATCCCTTCAGACTACTTGAATATTTACGCTAATGGGCCAGAAATGAGGAATGTTTAGCTAGAGGCTATATACCCACATTTACGTGTATGTAAGGGAGGAAAGTTATTAATAAATAGGCATATTCAATATCTCATATCGGGACTCAAACCTCAACTTTCTGTCATCGGCAGTCCAGCTAAATGTGATAAAAATATTCTAGACCATTCGGCCAAAAAAAATGGGTTCCATTACACTTTAATTAGAGGTAACACGAATGTTATATAGTCCTGTAAAACATACCATACTTATTTTATAATATTATTAATGAAAAGACAAAACAATACGTTGTTAGTAATTTGTATATCAATTGAATCATTCCTTATAATACAGGAGTTGATTTAATAATATTTTGTACTCTGTCCAATAAATCTGTTTTAATTAAACACATTATTTCATAAATCCATACTTACAACAAACCTTTATTCACAAAAGTACTATTAGATAACTAAACAAACCGAGCTTCACAACATAAAATTTTGTTAACAAAACTTTGCTTTATGATCTTAACTTATCAAATTATAGGTCACGAAACTAGTTCCATGCGTGTCACATAAATCTAGCTTCATAAACCTGTCTTTACAAACTTATGTTCAGAGCAAATCTTGCTTCATAAGTCCTAAGTCATATGTCATAACAAACTTCACTTCACCAGAGCAGCATGGAACTCACAACGACGCAAGTGTATTTGATCTTGTTTTACGGGATTGACATGTTATTATTGTGCCCTTGTATTTTAAAAATAAAATTTTTATTGTATGATAATTGGCATTAAATACCTTCTATAATGTGAGATATTACACTTTTAAAAGTCTCGATAAGCTTTTCCCAAACTTCTCGAGACCTTCACATGTCAGATTTTCCGTATGAAGTCTCTGTACCCAATATTTTAGAAAAATTGACCGGATGATATTTAGTAGCATTAAAAAAAATGCAATTTACATGAATAGCTTGTATGCTTTTAAATGTAAAAATACAAAATTAGAACAAAATTACGGTCCTAAATAAGAAGGAATCAGAATAAACATTATCTTTGTTGTACAAGATTTTATGTGTGTAGTTTGTTCATAGTGGCGAAACATCTCATCCTGTATTCTAGGATTCCAGTTTAACTTTTTCACTTATATTTTAAAAATGAGACTATATATTGTAAGTTCTAGTTTTTCCATATAGCCGCGACGCCCAGTTTGGGAGCCCCTAGTCTAGATAATTATGTATTAGACTGTACTAAATAAACCAAGTAATTTGATTACATGATTTATAGTAGGAAATTAGTTTGCAATAATATATTAAATCTACACTAATACAATGAATAGTTTGCCATGAGCGTAGCGTGGCATCTAGCGCTCACAGAAGTCTAACATTTAAACATTAATAGCCCCTGTCCATAAACATGTACACCCCGGAGCTGAAATTTTAAATTTTTGACTAGATTTTTAAAAATTTACTAAGGACTAGTTAAGAATAAATAAAATGAAGATTTTTTTTCTGTCTCTTTGAAGCTAAGGGTACTTCCTACTGATCTATTATAATATTCATACATACTACTGTATTGATAGTATGCCACATTAATAACCTCCAATTATACACGAGCCTGTATTTTAAATCCTTAACTAATATGAACAGCTGTTAAATAAATACTTTAAATTACTAAATAACGTATCGTATTGAATATTGAATACATTAATAATGTATTAAATACAGTGTGCAGTTAATTAGAGTTTAAATTTAATAATATGATATACTTTCTTTTAGCCAATAGGCTAGGAAACTTCCCTTATATTATTCCGCTGCAATGGTTTTCAAACTTCTTAGTCACGTGAACCCTCGAACCAGGGAACAGCTGATTCACGGACCTTTTAACCAGGGAACAGCTGATTCACGGACTCTTTAACCAGGGAACAGCTGATTCACGGACCCTCTAATCAGGGAACAGCTGATTCACGGACCCTTTAACCAGGGAACAGCTGATTCACATACCTTCTAACTGGGAACAGCTGATTCACGGACCCTCTAATCAGGAACAGCTGATTCACTGACCCTCTTAACCAGGGAACAGCTGATTCACATACCTTCTAACTGGGAACAGCTGATTCACGGACCCTCTAATCAGGGAACAGCTGATTCACGGACCTTCTAACCAGGGAACAACTGATTCACGGACCCTTTAGCCAGGGAACAGCTGATTCACGGACCCTCTAATCAGGGAACAGCTGATTCACGGACCCTCCAACCAGGGAACAGCTGATTCACATACCTTCTAACTGGGAACAGCTGATTCACGGACCCTCTAACCAGGGAACAGTTGATTCACGGACCTTCTAACCAGGGAACAGCTAATTCGTGGAAAACTTGATTTAGGAAATTATTAGAAAAAATTATGATCATAATTTTATAGTATATTATAGGGATAAATTAGTTATAACTTTTTAATGTAAAAGTGATTACAATAAAAATGAAACTAAAATAAATGTAGGTATTATATTTGTACATTATTATCAAAGTATTTTTTTAAATAAATGTAAAAGAATAACAATAGAAATTAAAAGAAAATACATGTTCTATATTTGTACATTTATAAACACTGATAATTTATGTGAAGAATGGAACTGCTTGTGTGACTTTAAAATATAATTGAAATCTAGAGCAATTTTATTGACCATCTCCCTGAGTCTCATTACACACTAAGATGATTTCATTTCATATTTTGTACACCACAAAGCGTAGAAAAGACTTGTTCGCGCACATAAGTTGTTGAAAAAGGCACCAAATTAATGTTTAAGGTTTTTTTTAATGTTATTAATGCTGGCTGACGAGAAAATTAAGATAAAAGTAAATTTACAAATGATCCCCTCAAAGATGTAGGCCAAAGGGGCGTGGCCAACCTACAACTTTCTGGCCTCACTTTATCACTGGGCTTTAATATGAGAAGACATCTAAATCGTGTTTGGTACACACCAGTGAATTACCCCTTTATATACACAATTTCATAAGCTCTAAAAATATATAAAAGTATGTCATAAATTCCCTAAAGATCTCGTGGACCCCACTTTGTGAATCTCTGCTCTATGCTATAGCTTAAACAATAGGACTATAGTACAATACGTCAAGGCAAAACGACTACCTTTCAGGCTGAACTGAGTTTATATTAAATAACTAAACAATCTATTATTATTTATATTTATTACATTTTAAATATATTAAACGATCAATTAATTTTAGATCAATGACACTGAATGTTATGTACTGTAAAATAAATAAAATACTCTCTGATTCCAAGTTTAATATGTTGAACTTTAAACTAAATGCACTAAACTATAATACTCTTATTTATTTATATTAATGTTTTGAAGTGTTTATATTAAAAACAAATGATACTCTATTTCTAATTCCCTCAGTGAAAACAGTTCTAAAATACCCCGGCATTATTGACTCAATTTTAAGTGCTTCTCACGGCTCGAAGGTCTGAGGCAAGAGTTGTTTACTTTACCTAAAAGTGATTGCGATTTATAAATAGTTTTTTGAAATATTTATTCTAAACATTAAAATAAAACGAGAAGATGTGTTTAGTTAATAAGAAATTGCAAGAGAAAACTCTTTTCTCTGAAACTATACAATAGGCCACATCTTGTTTCAAATGTCAATATTATTACTATACGGTAGTTTTAGTTTGGAAATTTTTCATTTTGATAGAAAACAATCTACTAAAGAAAATATTTGGTTCAAAAAGAGATGACAGTAATGGAGAGTGGAAATGAATGATAAGTTACATAACCTTTACTCATCACAACACATTAATCGGAAAATCAAGTCTCACATATTACAGTGGGTAGGACATGCAGCGCGAACGTTAGAAACTAAAACTGTGTTCAGGGTACTGACTGGCATACCCAGATGAGAAAAAACCATTGGGAAAACATGGACGCAGATGTGAAGATAACATTAGAATGGACATGAGAAATATAGGGTGTAATCAGGGGGAATGGATAGCTCAAGATAGGGTGTGATGAGGTGGACTGGATAGAACTATCTCAATATAGGATGTGATGAGGTGAACAGGATAGAACTAACTTAGGTTGGTGATAGAGGGTAATGAGTTGGACTGGATAGAACTAGCTCAAGATATAGGGACAGGGTGTGACAAGGTGGACTGGATAGAACTAGCTCAAGAAAAAATAGGATGTAGTGAGGTGGACTGGATATAACTAGCTCAAGATAGGGTATAATGAACGGACTGGATAGAACTTTCTGTAATAAGGTGGACTGGATAGAACTAATTCAAGATAGGGATAGGCTATAACAAGATGGACTAGATAGAACTAGCTCAAGATAGGGATAGGCGGCATACTTTTTTTAAGTGTGACAGTTAATTTATTGACTCCTTGTGCCACAGAATAAGTGATAATAGGTAAGTAGCTATAATTTTGGAAATAGCAATTTATTGACACATATTTTCATTTAGTTCAACATTCCATTTTTAAGAGAACTTGGTCTGCCAATACAAATAGTGCTGTAAGTGTGGGATGTCGCTTCGAACTGGTATAAAATACATTCGTCAATTATTAGACTAGCCAATTTAATTTAGAATGGCATGAACCTGGAACCATGATAGAAGGTTTTTTTTTGCCAAAGAAGTATATCGGGATAAATAAAATGAACTAATACTTGGCTATCCCTGACCACGACGCACACATAGTAGTTATTCAAGGACATCTTTCCTTTTTATCCTGTGAAGACTCCATTGCCGAGTTTCGGCAATATATCGACAATGAATCGTGTTTTTTTAATCTCGTAAAAGCAGATGCGCATATTGGTTGACAGGGAAAGTTTCACAACGTCTGGGAATATGTAGGATCTTTAAAGTCAGGTGTTGACCTCGTTAGCTCTAGTGACTCTCGGAACTATCGGTATAATTGGTCGAAATTCTCCTGAGAACCATACGGTGACGCTTCTTATGAGCTGATTGTTGCTTCTAGATCGGCAATTGAGGTGTTATGTAACATTATACTTTCAATCCATAGTATAAGATACAATTTGTGTAAACATTTTGAGGTGAAACTTTGCTTTGATGTGTAGCACAAGCCAATTAATTGGTCTTTAGGAAAATGCAAAGGTAATTTAAATGTCGAATACGCTGTTCTGTTCCCTTCTAACAAAGAAGCGACTACACCCGATGAAGCCAAGGAAAAGGCAACACATCCCCCAAACCTGAGATTAGCCAAGAATAAAACATATTTTCTTTACCTCCAAGCGACTCTTGAAAGAAAACTTTTCCGACTGTATCTAGAAAACTCTATAATACTTTTATCTCCAAGACAAGTTGTTCTGTGTTAATTAAGGCTTGCTTATATTTAAAGTTTGTAATATAATTGGCCAGTTACTGTCGTCACTATCAAATAGTCCTTATAGAATATAAATCTGTACGAATTGTCGTCTGACTTAAGACCCAAAGTCCTTCAAGGTCTCGTCCAAGAGAGACCTTACAATTCGGTTGGTTTGATATAACCAGTATTAATTACATATTCATTGAAGTTCAGATTATTTACCGATTGCTCTGTTCTGATTTTATTTTCAATATCTTCCTACATGCTTTACCTGTGGGTGAGCCAAAGTGAGAGAGGATCTTTCCCGTGAAAAATATTAATCTGATGGCGAGCACATAATATCTGAGTGAGGTAGAAGAATGGCACAAAGCGGTTTTTGCTAAAGTACATCTCCAATGTAAGTCATCCTCTGAGAGTACCAGCGCTTTTGGATTAGTAGGATGCGTCGATTAGGTCGTTCACGATACCTAAGTTTTCAAATGAAGTTGGTCCTTTGATGACATGGAGCCACAATCTCAAATAATAACACACTGTGTTATTCATATTTGGGGGATATATTCAGCTAAGGGGATTAATTACCCTTCATTCATCCGGGGGGTTCCTCAACAAAAACATTTAGCTTTCAGAGCTGGACATTCTTAAATTTTCCAAGTATTATATTAAGCAACCTCATTGTCAGTAAGCGTCTTCACTAAGTGATCTTCATCGCACAATTTGATGAAGATTGTTGAACAGTGTGACCAAAGGCAAAAGAATGATATTCTATAAATATTATGCTAATTTATTACTTGAAATGGTAGAAGTATTTGATTCTTTTAATAATAATATGAACTTTTTCTGAAAAACATGACTGCAAACATATGGTTTGAATTTTTTTCTTGCACTTAATATTGGATATTAATTCCATGTTATATATCAACGGAAAGGGAAAAAAACTGCTCTATCTAAAATCATTAAAAACAAAAATTTTGATATTTTAATTTTTTTTTTCTGTCTGGTCCCATTAATGTTGTGTTTAATGGGTTGTTAGTGACGTCAGTGACATTAACTTACTTGTTGTTAAATATTCACGTTGTCCATTTTAGAGATAAACAGCTAAATGCATCTCGGCCGTGAGCACGTGGACTAAGGCGCCGGTCTCGTTCCATCTGGCTTGCCGGTGATTTGGCGAGAGGAAGATGTTAGATTCCTGGCCAAGCGAATTCACGTTTCTGAATTTATAATATAAAGAAAATATTGTAATCATCAACATTTTGCGACCCCGATATTACGTTTTGTGTACCCCAGAGCTAAATTAGTGGGGCCTACAATTCTTCCTTTCTGTATCCGAGGCTACAGTTTGTGGATTTTGTTCAAAATTAATATTTAGATGTTATATGGACATACCACAGTTATTATATTCATTTTTATTTTAGACTGAATTTTGAAAACTAAATTTTTTTTCGAAAATATTTTTAAATATTTTGTTTAAAACTAGATATATAAGGAGTGTTTTGCATAAAAAATAAAAACCCCTATTAATTTTTTCTAAATAGTTAATTAGTTTTTAAAATGTTGTCTAACTATAATAAACTATCTAATTGCTTAGGGTTTTCCCACTCTCTCTCGATATGCATGCGATTACACCTTGTCTAAATTCTACCTTCATCATCCTTACCCGATTAGTGTCAATATATGACCAGCCTCAACGTGTATTAATCTTAAAAGAAGACACAGTTTTTGTTAACAAATATTAACTAGTCTCTTCTAATGTTCACGTTTCCGTAACGGCACTCTTTGTAGATTATTTGTAATATAAAAGAGCAAATCCAAAACAAAAGAAGAGTGATTAATCAAACGGTAGCGACATCTCCTCCATTTCCTCATCAACTCACCCCCCAGATATCTATCTCCTCGTGTCACCGCCACAAGAACTAGCGCACACCCCGCTCGCTGCCGGATGCAGGGGTTGATGAGTTCTCAACTACCCCGGACAAAGAGTAGCTGTCATTTGATCAGCTCAGAAACATGCTGATGACATTAAGCTCCTCAATAACTCGACATGAAACACCAATCCGGAGGCATTGTTAGTTTCTTTCACATTCTCATAGAGATAGTATTGTAATCGTGAACATTCTTTACTTCGAGATTATGAAGGATCCTTTCTTTTTACGCACCTAGAACTAAAAAAAACACTGTCTCACGTGGATTTTTATGTCTCTCTCTCTCTGTCTGTCTGTCTGTCTGTCTGCAATTGTAGCTGCAGCCAAAATGGTTTTATGAATCTGTTAAAACTCGATATTTAGATGTTGTATCATGGTTTAAATTATATATCTAAAATTAAGGGTAGTTTATTATAACTGATTTTTTTGAAAATCTAGATTTTTAGAAATTGACTTCTATGGTTTTACTACAATTAGAAAATGTCCGAAGATCGTTTGATAATAATGCATATTTAGTTTTATAAAAAAAATATTTATGGCTAGTTTACTATCATTTTTCAAAAGTGTAGCTCCAATTTATATTATGGATGATAGAATATGTACGATTGCGCCTACCCGTAATTAGATAGCTCTATGTAGTAAGCATTATACAAGCTTAACTTTCTTGTCCAAGCATTTATACTATTTTTGGTGCTCTCACTATCCATCTGTAACTGTTCATAATTACAATAATGAGGTCGGAAATTATTAAGTAGAGTTTTAAAGGAAGTGTACCCGCATCTTAGTGTAGACAAGGTGTGGTATAGTTTGAGAGAAAACACTCTCACTAGAACTAGCCGGGATTCAAACTAAAAACTTCTCCACCCTAAGAAAAGCAGACCAGGCGAGGCTGGCATCTTAGTATGCGTGTCCATATGTGTAGGTATTAAATTGTTTAGTTCAGTACATGTTCTCTCAAACACACAAGATATACCTCATGGACGGTGAAACAAATTACTAATTTACTTTAGTCTCGTAGAATTTAGGCTACTCTTAGCGTTGGCTGAATGCTCTAAGACGCTAGACTCGCATTGCCTTTGGTGTAAAGACCCTGTAGAGCCCCGGTGGGGTGTGGTCGCTCACATGTAATATTCACTGTACTTATAGCTTCTACTTTATTCACTAATGCCAGTAAGGAAAGTAAGGATTTAAAAATAGAGGGCTTTTAACCTATTTTAGACAAATATATTATTGATTAAACATAATGTGACACAGTCTATAGACAGCTTTGACCTTACTGTAGAGCTTGCACAAAGACACAGAATGCATACTTTCGATATATTTACAATGTTAGGTAGACTACCGTGACCATATCTCTAGCTACTGTGACAAACTGAAGGGGTTGCGACCGAATGAACGGCAGATACGTCACTCCTTCAAGATCCTACAAACTTCATCACCGCAGAACTTGCCCGACAGTTCTTATTCACTTGAAAATCAACATAAACTTAGTACAGTGCTAAGAACTTCACCCTTACTTAAAAAGCATCCTAATTCACAAATTTGAATATTCCCAGTCGGGCATCACGGGCATGGAATGCGCTATCCTCCACAGTAAGGGATTTGTTTGTGCTGGCTGTTTTCAAAAATTCACTCAAACAAAATATAATATTGTCTAGAATCTAGAAGAATCTAGTGATTCATGCTTACAAATACAAATTTTCATATTTATATTTTGGAATTAATTTGTGAATTAAGGAATGAATGGAGTTGAACTATTTAATTAATAATTTAGCCAATTTTATTGATAATTAAGTGTACATCGTCACTACACGATTTAATACATGATTGAATTATTAGTTTATGTACTCTTCTGGATCACGTGATTGTCACTGGCACTGGTCTTCAGCACCTATGCATTACTTACTCTGTCCACACGAGTTTTTCCACATATATTACTTATACTATATCTAATTACAACTGCATTCAAATTGCTCTTGTGTTTCTGCTGACAAATCCACGCTTCACATAAAAAAAATATGTTGGCGTTAACACACTTTTATTTACTGTCATATTAGCCTCTTTCGATACTCTTTCATTCTTTGCAATAGTCCACATTTATATCCTACTACTCTCCGAGATGCATTCACACCCGTCTGTCAAGTTCACCAAATATCCTTCCAGTTTTACAGAACATTCTGCCCAGATACACAAAACCATTCACTTGTTAAAACAGTTTTATATTTATACTAATTTTCCAATCATTTCCTGATCCATCCTTATCAAATATTATCACCTTAGTTTTGGAGACATTTATACGAAGAGCCATTCTGCCTGTCGCCACATATAAACGATTTAATGCATCCTGCAAATCACTTTCATCCTCAGCCATCAATACGTCATAATCTGCATATAACAGCACTCTCACATTCACATTGTCCATTTGTACACCAACAGAGTCCTCACAACCATTCCTCATACACTTATCTATGAAAATATTTAACAACCATGGAGACATAACACAGCCTTATATAACACCCTTGAAATGTAAAACCATTTGCTCTAAGCTTCATTCACTCGAATTCCATCATACACCACCATCATTCTATTTAATAACCATGAATTCACACCTTATTCTCTAAGAACATTCAATAACATATTCCTATTCACACTATCATTTGCATTCTCCAGATCAACAAATACTTTGCCTGTAATACTCAACAAACTAATTGCCCTATAAATCTTACACTCACTCTTATTGCCTTTACCTCTATACAAAGGAACAATGACAGCATTCCTCCTGTCATTCCCAGCACACATATTGAACAACTCACACAAACTGACAAGTAGTACCATGACCTCGCACTTGAGGATTTCACTTGTTATTTCATTTACACCTACATCTTTGCCATTGTTTAAGACTTTAATAACTTTTAACACCTCAGCCTCGTTGATTCTTTCACTCATCATACATTGTTCCCTATTTTCTGCTACTTTATCAACGTTTTAGCTATACAATTGCTCAAAATACTCCACCCATCGTTCTCTTATACCGTTTTTTTATCCCCGATAATCTCACCATGTTCATTTTGAATGCCAAAGGTATTTATTTGCACTCCTTGTTTCATTCTCTTTATCAGTTTTAACCTCAACTGCCCATCATAGTTTGGTCATCCGAGGCTAACTTTGTACATTTTATTTTAGTAATTAGTTTAGAGTAGACCAGGTTACAAGCCTTCATCATACCCACATCCATGACAGTATACGCCGATTACGATAAGGATGCTTTACCAATCGGTGTTAGCAAATTTTAGCTAGTATGCTTTAAGTACAACCCTTGCTAAGCTTAACTAGACTTTAAATAACTCAGTCAACACTAGGCAACCAAATATCGCACCGGGAACTTAGTACCTGATTATTCAGACCAGTCTATCAACAAATTATACATCATTTATACTCAGTATCTTTGGAACAAAACTAACACATGCTTATAGTTTGGCTTATTTACCCTTCACAAAGTTAAATAATCTGATCCCTGACTGGGCAAAATGTGTTATATTTAAACTTAAGTGGTTAATAATTACGTTGATTGGAAAGCAGCCCGTACATTAAACTAATAACTATTATGGCCAATAAGTTAATTAGGGAGCATACATTGTATTAAACTAGCGTGTATCTGAATCAGTACATTAGTTAGCAAGTATACTAGAGCAAACTAATATCTTTCATATTAATTATGCAAATTGAGAAGGAGACTGTATAATAAACTAAGCTCTTTTATATTATTCAACTTACAGCTAATACAGTTGGGTGGATTTATTCAATTTCTCTTGGTTTTCTTGGACTCTCAAATAAATTGTACACCATAGAGTCTCCTTGGAATGAGTGACGGTTTTTAGGATTGACTGTAGTAGAACTGCACAGTATCTTGAGTATATCAACAGGTGGCCCGGGAAACTTTTTCCACGTATGTGGGGACAGAAGTGAAGACCCATACTTGAAGATAGTTGAAAACCTTCTCCATTAAAACATACCTCGGGAAAGTTCTGCTAGGATAGGTTTGGAGACCGATTTATTGACTCTCAACATGGGATACATTACTGAGGCAAGCTTTCATTTGTAGCAGAGCCAGAGAGCAAACTAAACTTAGGAGGGCTCAGAAACCACTTCTTTGATCAGGGGCATTTAATTTACACATCCTGAGCAAATCGATATTAAAATACTATCAGAAACAAAACACCCTTTCTTACTCTTGCCGACAACTCTCCAAAAACCAACTATTGGTCAACCAGGAATCGAACCTCTGTAGCCCTAGTTCAACAGACAGATGCTTTGACCACTCAAATAATGTATCAAATTATACAAAATTAGTTTTTTTAATCCTCACATCTTACCACTTGTTCGGATTGTACGTAAGTGTACTAATTACACTACTGCGCTAGGGATAGTTAAGGTTAAATTTAGAAGAAGTGTAACCCAAATTTACGTGGAGGGAGAGTGGAAAACCATTTAGAGAAAACCTAGTACACCTGATAAGGATTCGAACCAACCCCGATTTTCTTGTCATCGGCAGTCTAGTCTTTTGAGAGAGGATGCGAACATTAAATTTAATATCAGATTTGGAAAAGAGCCACTAGTGCAGCTGGATTCAAGCACCTGATTTCCCCGTCTAGTGCAACAAGTTCAATTTGGCACCTTAAGAACTCAGCCAGTTCTGGGGATATTGATAACTGTTGTTCAGTGCTTTGATAAGGGAAATTAAATTATTATTATTATTATTATTATTATTATTATTATTCTCCTTTAAAAGCGCTCGAACAAAGTGAGGTTCTTAGTCAATACACTTATAGTGAACTTAGAATCTTTTTTACCTATCATTATTTCCCACCACATAAATAAAATACGCACCAAATGGGATTGGAACCAAAGTAATCCATAGGGAGCTGGTGATCTCTTGAAATGAAAGCCTAAGTGCTCTCAACTATGGTCAGGATCAACATGACAATAAAACAAATAAATTTGATATTTAGGAGATTAATAAAAACACGAAATATTTAATACAAATATCTCTAAAGTAAAATCGAATCTACACAAATTAAATTCGTGGTATTTTCATAAATGAAAGTGACAATTTTCATAAATGAAAGTGACAATTTTCATAAATGAAAGTGACAATTTTCATAAATGAAAGTGACATGGTTTCACTTTAAAGAAGTTTTGGTAGCAAAATTGTGTGTATATTATTTCATTGGATATTTATTGTATGTTTACAAATTTTTCTCAAGGTGGTATTAACGTATTGTGTTATTTTTAAAAAATTTTTTACTCTATCACTTTTTTAAAGACATTTTCACTTCCCCATATATCTAAGAAATAAACTCGTTAGAAGTTAGGCAAGCAACGTCAATTACATTGACATGAAATTCAATTTTCTTCAATTTAACTACTTTAGAAACTTCCAGTAAAAAGAACTCACAAGAACAACATTTCCGCTAAGACTTCTATTCTTTCTTATTTGTTCTTGGATGGAGATGACTCTGACCACCTAATTTCCATTTAGAACACTTTTATTTCGATTTCCATCGTATATACCAAACAACCCGCATCGGCGGCCAATCAGATTCGTTTGGTCTTGCAAGAAGGTCAGATATTTAATCCTGCCCGGTTTACTGACGATGTTTCCCCCGAGTTGTTTTCTGCTCTGCCTCTATGAAAATGATAGTACATTTCCTTTAAATAAAGACCTTGTTATCCATTTTACTTCTTTAGTATAGTTAAATGATTATAGCTGAGGGACGGTGTACTGAAAAATAAAACATACATAATATTCTTTAATTTTAAATTGCAATTTAGATCTGGGAAATTCGGCTTATTTAGAAATCAATAACACTAACACTCACTTTATGATTAAAGTTATCTGTTCCCCCTGTTCTCCCCTACCTTGTGCCTCTTAGCCAGTCTGTTCTTCATTCAAACTAATTATACAAGTTTCGAACTCGAGTCTTTCTTTTGATTGGTCTGAAGAAGATCACCGCTCAGCCAAGGCGGGGTGAGTTTACCAATCGTATTCACTAATCTCCCGGTAATGTGATTTCCTCATCTCCTCTGACTCAGATTCCATTATATTTGATTATAATTGGTTCGAGCCACTAGGTTAGGTTGAATAGATGCGACATTTTGAAATAAAAATTACACTTAATATAAATGACACGGGTCATTGGGTCTGAGGTGTCACTCTCACAATTGACTAGTTTGATTTTGACGGGGAGATCAGGGTTCCAAACCTGGTAAGATATACTGAGGGTGGTTTCTCATATATGTTTTCACATTCTTCCTCTAACAAATGTAAATATATTTGCTTCAAAATTCTATATTCCTCGTCTTATCCTTAACCTATTAGTGTGACTATGACAATAGACCGAACGGATAATAAGATGTACATAAAAATATACACATCCATGTATTTATTTCAAAATGTCGCAGATATACAAATACGGTGGTACAGCTGTAGCCTACTACAGTTAGATCTGGTGTTATATACGGGATGTAGGCTAAATGCTGACCCCCTTCAGGACCAAAAAACATTCAATCAAACCAACATCATCTGAAAGCTATTGTTCACACAACATCCATTGGCAGTGTTGAAATAATCCACCAATGCATAGACAAGGCTGTCAGTAAGTCCGAGAAGCTTCTGGAATTTTCGAACAGACAAGAATCTCTATGATACTACGGTTATAGGCCTGTATTCAGATGCCAGATGGTCATTTTGAGAATTTCCTACAAGAAAGCAGCCACACATTAATTGAAAGCAATGATGACTATTGCCCGAAAACCAGGTCAAATAGGGCACATTAACTTCTGTCACTCTCTTTGTGTCCCAAGTCCATCCCTGAAGGGGGACACTTTGCACTATCAATCGTAATTGTGCTTTAATCGCTTTTGGAAGTAGAACCAAACTGTTAACCCTTGAATTTAATAAAGTGCCCTTGAAACAAACTAACTAAACAACTGTGTTTACTAACATGATTGTATTATAAAAAGTAAAAATTGAGAGGGTTAGTGATGGGAAGTGAAGCCACATTTACTCGAAGGACTGGGAATTCCACAATAATAAATCCCAGATGCAGAACCATCCCGAATGCACTCGGTCAAAATTCGAACTTGACCTCCAAGCCTTCAGGAAACCAATACTGGCACCCTAAACTATGTGACTACCGTTGTGGGTGGAACAGAGTACAAAATAAAACAGACGCTGAATATGGGGGGCAAGGGCGCACGCAGACTTTCAAGCTTATCTTCTAGTTTAGTTTGCCACAGATGCGGAAGTTGGTGTTCGAATCCCAGCCGGGTAAACTGAGGGTAGGTCTACCTACATAGTTTCCCACTATCCACGAAAATGCGGGTACATTTACAAAAATTGAAAGCTTCCTTATCTACACTAAGTAAGTGTTATTAAAATGCTTATACAGCCGGGATGGGTAGTAATAAAGGGAGCAAACAAAATTCTACTTGGATTGTGGCGTATTCTCTATGAGGCCTCAACACACGCACAAAGGTATCTTCATTCCAATTTTATAAAAACCATTTGTTCCAACAATGATTATATCAAACGAATCTGATTTAATTTTCTGACTATTATTATTAATAATAACAATCCAGGTGCAACAGATAGATTGTTGTTCAATAGACTCCTTCAATGCCATAAAGACTCGCCCACCTTGTCCTTACTGCCGAAGACAGCCCGCGACGCTTGGGTTGACAAAACCTCTAAGCTAATTGTTCCTCAGGAAATCTTAGTTGCTGGAATTATGAGCAAAGCAATGGCCCGTAATTTGGTGCAATGGACAAGGCAGGCATGTGGCACTCTCTCAATTTGTATTGTGGTTTAGTGAATAAAACAAAGCCTAGAATCTTCCACGAACACCAACAAGAAACTGTAATTATAGCTTATCCAGACGTATTCAAAGCTAAAATAATATATTTAATAAATACAAACAAGCAGACGGGTTAATGCAATACACTATGTATTTTATTCAGGTATATGTTATATAATAATCATTTTCCACTTCTTGGTGTCAATATAAGACAAATCAATTATAGATTTGATTTGAATTTATTTAATTAAGCATATGAACATCATTTTAAATATGGTATAAAAATTACAAAAGTAAGCTTGAGCCAATATACAAAGAGGTAGGATAAGATGTTTGTGTATTTCATCTTAATACTGTCCGAAATATATGAATATGACACTACTAGAGTAGAGAGGTAGAGTTTCAGAGGAAATGTACCCGTATTTGCGTGGTGTGAGAGTAGTGATCTATATATGGTTGGTATTCGGGCTATGACCTCTCCATGACCAGCAAAATAAATCACAAGAGACAGGAGGGTGAGTACTTTGTTCTATCTTATTTATTAAAACGGGAATTTTTAGTATGCGCACTTCAAAAGAATCATCAAAATCGTATTTTTATCAATAATTTAGTCACTAATTGTCCTCAGCTCGCAGTCCCAAAATGTTTAGTTCTTTCTAACACGATGACAAACAAACAGTCAAAAAAGTGTACTGAATTTTCAGTTACTGAAAGATTCGTTCATCATGACTTTGAGGAAAGAGCGAGTCCAGCATTGTGGTCGAGTGGTTAGGGTGCTGGCCTATAATGTATATCTTATCAAACATAGTGGCTCACACTTGTCGTAATATATGTACTGTGATCACAATGATTGCGTGAACTGTTTGCAATATTAGAGAGGACAGCTCTTAGGCACTTGGGTGTCCGGAGTAAATGTTGTCTTAACTTGTGAATGTCTAATTGACTTGCTATAACCAAACCTTGGTACACAGAGGAAGACCCAAAGCACCCTTTAAGATATATTTTATCTTCTTCTCCTTGGCCAACAATTGTCCAAATATACAAAAACGAAACATTTCTGGCAATTAGGAATAACTTATTCTTACGATACGTTGATAAAACTACAGTTTTTTTAAATACTCTATAAGAATGGGATATTGGGGTGGATACAGAATAAATAAAATAGGGTAAGTGTAAAAGTTTGGAGGCCTCTGCCCGAATACACACCAAGTGAATACGTACAGATACTTCCTAACCTATACAGTCATGTCCTAAAATAAACGAAACATTTTAATTGAAAAGGATACATGTTTTAAAAATATCGCATATGAATACTGAAGTGGAACACAATAAAATTGTTTGCAGCCAAAAAGTTCCTAACGCTGTTAATGGGTCATAATGCGTACGCAAATAATAAATACAAAATATACAAACAAAATCAAAAATTCGTCTCGCGTAAGGTGTACAGGGAAAATACAAATACTAGCATTGATGGATACATGGTCTAAGGTGTAAGGCTTTATTGCTGTTAATGGTGACCTCTGGGGATATTATCCTTTTCCGGTTTGTCGAGGGGGGTTTTTTTCAATGGTTTCCAAATTTTCACGTGAGTGTGGCTATATTTACTCCAAATTTTACCTTCTTCATACATACCCTTATTTTTGTATAGATATGAGGGTATTATTGAGTGTAAAGAGACACCGTGCACACACAAATAGAAAACCTTCTACTTTAAAAAAACTATTAAAAATAATATTTTGTAGATACTTGTTACTAAAATGTTGTATTCTTAATATATTTGTTGTTTGTAGCGTTGAACCGACTCGAGAAAAACTCACTCCAGTATTCAGGTTTTCTTGTTCGATGAATTCTGATCAAATGTTATTGGAAGGTGTGGGGTGACTCATGGTTTACGAGCCAAGAGCTGCCATGCACAATACCGGGCCACAAGTCGTCGAATGCAGGAAACCACCGCTTCTGAATGTTATTTCTAAAAATAGCGACCCTCAATTATATATAGGTTCACCAAGAATACCTCGATTTTCTTACGATTGTATATTTTATTTGTAGCTCCTTTTAGAAGAAACAAACATATGTTCTATGATCATCATTTATAATATTTTAATATATTACTAGCATTGTTTTATAACTATTGATACTAACTATCAGAAGTGACAGTTGCAGATCATGTGAATATGTCTATTTCCTTGACTCTCTTATTCGCACTAGAACATAGTTCGGAATCTTGCCTTGAGACAGGAGACCAATACAGTTCAAAGATAATCATCTTAAAATCATATTTATTACGTATTTTATATTGCAATCATGGGACATAGTATTATGAAAACCTCTTTATTATCTTATTTAGAACGGACTAAGATATTATTTTTTCCTTGTTTCTTTTTTGAATCACAACTCATTTTAACAAATTTGAGCACAATATTAATTTTTTAGTTTTTCTTAGCACCGTTACCGTTCGGGTTATAAGCATACGTACTGATTAGGCTAATGTGTTAAGGATGTGTAAAATTTAATTTAAATGAAGCGTACCCACATTTGCGTGGAGGTAGTGTAAAAAACAATTTAGGGAAAACAACCTTCAGTACACCTGACCGGTATTCGAACCCTAATCACCACGTAATTGATAGTCCAGTCTATTCCTTGGGTGACACCTCAGACCAGGGATCGGCCACTGGTCAATCACGATCAACCGTCTAATCTCACGTAAATTTTCAGTCGATAACTTAAGAAAACTACATCGTCATTAAAAGTCGAACTTTGAGTTTTTTAAACTCGCAAATATATTAAGTACTTACAATTAATGTAGTATTTGAGTCTAACCAAAATAACCTTGACCGGTGGCAATTGGAAATGTTATTAGAAAATTAAAGTTTAATATAAAAATATACATTGTATTTATTCTATTTTTTCTATATTAGTATTTGTGGAAATATTAGATTTAAGGAATAAAATATTAAAGGTATATTTATATTCATATAAAGTAAAATTAAAGTGTAGAAGCGATGGTTGATCTCAGGACCTTTGATAAGTTTATAAGTCTATCGGGGACCAAATTGTTGACGAATCCCACCTTAGACCATTCTACCATCAACTAGGGTATGAAATAAATTAAATTATAGGATTGTCTCCCCTTCCTTCAAAAACGGAAAATCATAGAATATACCATTTTGTTGTTGTTCCATGAACTTTAAAACGAGTCCACAGAGTGTAACCTGCCACCCTTGGGAGCTATGGTAGCACAGATCCAATATCCTCTTGAGGGGGCCGTCTACCAGAGCACTGAGATGCGTTATACAATAGCAAAGGTGAAGGTATTAAAATGTTTCTCCCTATATGACTAAGAACCTTGCATTTTATGTTTTATTATTTAAAATAAAAGAATAAATGCCTACTTACATTTCACGTAAATGTCACTATTCTTAAATAAAAGAAATAATGTTAGAAACATAGATACTGTCTTTTTTTAAAAATACTATTATTTCAATAATAGCTTCACAATATATCAATTAAGATAGTTCATAATTCTTTTAGTGGCTTTGATGTTTCAAGTCTACTTTTAATATCAGAAATACCGCCGTGTACAGAAATGTCACTTCAAGTAAACAACGACCCGTAATGATCCTAGAATGGACGCTATATTATTATACTATATAAAACGCTAGCATCTTTAGTTATTCCCGATAATTTAGTCAGTTTACCGATCCGATAGTGATAAGGGATGTTGACATTCTTTGACGATGACCCGCGACTTCACAAACTAATGTTGATGGATGAAAATCCCTCACGTGAAACAGTCAACAATTATGCATGGCTTTATGGTAATTCTTAATCAATAAATGTTCAACACAAGCGTTATTTATAAATAATATAAAATATAGGGATTAGGAAATAAATTTAAGGAGAGGATGGAAAAAACAGCAGCTACAAGCTATAAATGGGAACCATTTGGCCTGGATTCGTTATTTATGAGAATATCACTAACGGTCACTTAGATACGGAAAATGTATCTATCTTTCTATATTTATCTACATATAGGTTTATGCAAATAGATAGATAGAGATAGTTCCATCAGGATCTTAATATTCCATGGGAATTAATTAAATCATTGGACATTGGGAAATGGCTTACTTTACAGGTCTCAAACGAAATGTCTACTTTATGGTTCAAATAATAAATACATTTATATAAACTCCTTCCAAAGGTAGTTTACTCTAGTACAGGCGTAGTTTTACTCAGCCATCGACCGCTCTTTGTAAGACAGACTGGTTCGACTCCCGGTTTTACCAGTATCGGTGGACAAACTTTAAAGCTCAATTAATTTGATTTTCTGGCTACAAAGATTTCATATTTCAAATCCTGGCCGGGTTTACCTATCCTTAAATAAAATGGCCTTCCAACAACCTTAATGACAAATTCGGGTACATTTCCTTTGAATCCTAGCTTCCTATTCCATATTTACTTAGTGATATTAAATACTTTTGTCCTGAATGGATAGTAAGATATAGTGGAAGAAATAATATATTTATAGGATAATTTTTATACTTAAAAATATAAAATCTATCTTACGTGTTTGTAAATCAGTTAACAAGCAGGCCTAGGCTTGAAAGGGCAATAAATTAACAACTATCAAAAATTAATAAACAGAAATAAGCGAGCGAGGTAGAAATTTATGCTCTCCTTTAATTACCTGTTGAACTTATTTTTGGAGACCTGATGCCAACCAATGAATCGATAAACATAATAGCCATGATTCGTTATTTTAAAAATAAATCCTCATCGCTTTATAAATTTGATCTAGTTATTTCTCCAGAAAGTGCGAGGAGGCTGTTTGAAGTGGGATCCATCAAGTAAACACGTGAAACAATCATTAAAAGTTTTCAGAACAGTTTGATATTTCAAGACAGCGCCATAATATTACAAGAACAAGTTGGCAGTGAACGAGCTTTACTTTAACAGCAACGTTGGGCGCAGGGATAAATTACTTGATTTCGACACAATGGGTTTGATACTGCCGGGAATCGATCCCTTAATTACTATCGCACTTACTTTCTAAATTCCATACGCTCGATGTCCCGATCGTAAATCTCTGGTGTGAACTCTCCCGTGCTTCAGAGGAACACAGGTACGAGATGAAAGAAAGTACGCCATAAAACTTGCTGTGTTAGAAGAATGGATGCTGTGTCTGATCATTTGACGTGTTATATGACTGGGTGCTGTGCCTGCTCAATTGACGTGCTAAAGGACGGTGTGTTTTGTCTGCTTAATTAAAGGTTGGAGGACTGGATGCTATGTCTGCTCAAAAGCTAAGATAATTGTGTGGTGACATAAACAGTTCTGAAAAGGAAAGTTAAACACCCTTATTAATAAATGACATTGCTTTACTAAAATACAGATAAGCTAACCAGTGGATTAGTAGACTACTTCTGTTGGTATATTCGCTTCTCATTTTTCAAATAAGCTGGAGAATTCCTCACTAAAAAGCATAATAATAGCTTCGATTATCTGATTCATAAATATGCAATCCCTTACAATTAGAATAATTGTACAAGTGGCAGCAATAAGCCAACTACCGAGTCGAAGATGGCCGCGTTATCTGATAGCTCGTGATCCTAATAAAAAAATCACAAATTTGTAACCGACGAGTTCCGCACGTCTATCATAGACTCTGCCTTAAAATATGAGTGAAGAATGACCCTGGACACTGGCCGACTCCTGGATAGCTCAATGGTTAGTGCATTGGCGTACTAAGTCAAAGGTCCCGGCTTCGATTCCCGTGTCCAGGTGTCATTTTTCAATTTTCAGAATATGATATATAGATGGAGAATTCCTCACTAAAATGCTATTTAATTCATTTTCACTTTTTGTTATTTGATGGATTCGAGTATTCCATTTGTATGGCGTCCGGTGTTTTTACCCAGTCGATTTCAACTGTGGTAGTATTTCTTTTGCTTATTTTGACACTAGAAGTTTTGGCTTTATTTCCGTTCCATTGTGATTACTCTACGGCTGGGGGCTGGGCATTGCGTTTGTTCTAGACTTAGTTTAGTTCGTAGGTGTGTGATAATATAAACAGTTTAATACGAAATTGCAAGTTGAATAGTTCCAATAAAAATAACTAACTGTGCAGCAAGAACTGCCAGTATAGTTACAATGTTTTGGTCTGGCTTTCAACAACGTGTCTTACTGCCCATTAGTGCTAGCAAGCCTTAACAATATATGATGCAGATGCAGATTGGCATGCTCTAATGCCTCCTGAAGAGGACGAGAGCAAATTCCATCATGGACCGACCGATTGGTCACACCATGATGTTGAGTGAACGGCGGGTTGTCGCATTTCACCAAGGTTTCTGAATCACAGAACAAAACATATTTTAATTATTAGGGGAAATTGAGTTTGCAAAATGGATATGGGTTTTTAAATAATATTTTCTAATAAAAATAATATTGGTGGGCACATCGGCTGAGGTATCATCCTAGTGGCTACTCTGTCCTAGTTTGTCGGTTGTGGGAACTTCAGAATGGTGTACTGAGCATGGTTATCCCTAAATGGTCTTACACTCTCCCTCCAATCACTAGAATAAAAAAAACCTCAGCAGGACTGGACGGAATTTGAATCTCCACCTCACCATCCCCGGAAATCCATACCAGACTAGAATGAGAAAATGTAGGTACATTTTATATAAATGTTATCTTACTTTCTTAAGGGATGCGGATATCCCTGATGATGTGGTGTACACACACACACACACACACACACACACACACACACACACAAAGTAACAAAGAACGATAGCATTAAAAGGGTAGGGCTTAAGGTAATGAAGCAGCATTCGTATTTAACCACTCATAGATTCTCCCCATTAAGATAGGATGGAAGGGACACGAGTTAAGGGCAGTATTTTTGCAATTTTATTGCAATTTATTTTGTCTAAAATAAATAAAATAATACTTTAGTAGAAATATTTAGTTTAGTTGTATACCCGTAGTAGTATCAACCTTCTTGAATATATTTGTCACAAGCATAACAGCATTTGACAAGAAACTTTTCAAACAAACAGTAAAATGTATCATCAAATTCTTTGATGCCCATGACAAAGATTAAAGAAATATTAAAATTAATGTGTGTAGATAATTCTAAGAGAGATTTTAAATTTATTTTGGACATAAATGTAGTTTTGTTTATCTTATATATAAAAATGGATGGCTAAATGTGTTGCTAACCGCAAAACTCGAGAACGGCTGGACCAATTCGGCTAATTTTTTTT
>CABFWO010006787.1:18424-31374 GCA_902155825.1 Timema genevievae | reverse complement strand
AGTCGCAATAGGTACATCTAGTGAAATCAATAAGGGTGGATGAGCTAAATCAATATTGACTAGTGGTTGAGAGCTTTGAGTAATAGAAGGGTGGTGAAAATTAGCAAAAACGAGGTCAAGGAGGTTAGTGTCGTTATCAGCTTCATAATAATAATAGATTTTAACACCTTGCTACAATACTTACCTGGCTTGGTTTCATTATGATGCAGCAGAGATTGTAAAATAAATCTCTAGTGTGATCACTCAATGTAAGAGTATTACTATTTAAGTAAACGGAATATGTATTTAAACCTAAGGTTTATATATATGAACTTCTGTAAATTCCTCTTTACTGTTTTATTTTTTAAAGGCTTTATTCATTGAAACCATGTTTAAAAACAACATCTAAATATTTTGACTTGGTTAAATGTTGCTGGTACATACCAGTGGTTAGATACTATTTGTATTGATATTGTTTTATCTTCTATACCCACCACAATTTTCTTGTGAATAAACACATCTGACAGCTAGAAAAAGGTACTTGATCTACAATCTCTTATTCATCAAGTTATATGACCTGCAGCTGTCACTTTAGATATAATAATATTATCAGTATATATAAAATAGCAGTACTACTACTGCTAAGACCCGCTTCGGTGGCCGCGTGGTATAACGCGCTACTCCTGTGGTACACCAGATTGACTATGATGGAGAGATCTAGTTTCGAATCTCGGTCGGGTGTACTGAGAGTGGTTTTTCCACTTTCCCTCCAAGCAAACGCGGGTACACTTCCTATAAATATAAACTTCCTAGTCCCTAAAACCATTAGCATAGTTAGTACATAGGATTTAACGTACAACCCGAACGGGTAGTAAGACATGTTACTTAAAAAAAACACTAATAATATGGTAAAATGTTGTCAATGTTGACCTTAAAATATAAGTTTGTATTTTCTAAAAGGTGATCCATTCGTAAGAAAATCCAGGTATACAAGACGTCAGTAGGTTAGTATGGTTTATTTTGGTTGAAGTTATTTCTATTATGAATTCTTTAAACTAATAATAACGTTTATTTGCAGCAGGGTCGAATAACAGCAACTATGAAGATCGTATCAGTCCTAGTAGCGATACTGGTGGCAGTCGCTCAAACTACCGCCTTGTCAACATCTGAAGAACTTCTTCGCTCTGACTGGGCTCTTTCAAGGTCAGCTAGAACGTTTGCTATTATAATCAAACTAACAATCGTCACGCTGTAGCTATTGTTGATTATTATTGAAACTGGATAAGGTAAATTGAGTAGGATTACTCTGTAGAGAAGGTTGAAATTTACTATTGTTCTTTACTATATATACAGCGTGTATCTAAAACATTCCAACAAACTTGGACAGTTTATTCCTGAGATAAAGATAGATGGATTGATATAAGCAACCCAGGGTTCATCTCAAATATCAAGGGTGGTACATGCCTCTAAGGCTCGAGGTAAAAACGTTTTAATGTGAGATATTATGAAAACTGCTTGCGCTAGTAAAACGAATTTTTGCATACTGATTATTTAAACCGTAATCATTAATAAACTAAACATATTAAATCATAGCCAGTTGCTCTGTCGTTTTTTTAAGTTTTCCATGTTCATTCCGTGTTTAGTCTTCTGTGTTTATTCCATGTTCTATTATGATTATAGTTAATTCTGAATTTGTAATATGGAGGAAATGCATCACTACTTCAGTTTTATTCGTGAGTTCATTGATACTCTAATGAGCCAGCGTTAGTTACCTGTTGTGTTTGGGTTAGTTTGCCATTCGGGGTTGAGTAGGTTCTGGTTCTGTACCATGTTCATTTTCAGTCAGGAGCGCTAGGACATTTTTTGTCCGGAGGAAAGGGATGACTGTATGCATTATTTAGTTTAGATTGGGTAAAAAACACGTGGGGGAGGAGAGAACAATATACTGTACATATTTAAATACAGCTGTAAGATTTATTAGTTTGAAAAATATATTATTGATGATATAAGATAGAACAATGCAATTTGTAAATTTGAGTATCACTAAACAAACAAAAAGAGTCAGTGTAGTGATTACAGATATAAACGGGCGGAAAGCCCTCATTTGAATGGTTTTTTTTAAAGTGTTTCAGAAACTTTGTAACAAACTTCAAGACATTCAAATTTTTAAGGTAGGAAAATTACTAACAAACTAACATATTGAGGTGGGGAATTATTTTGCTTGCCTTCCAGATTCAATTTGCTTCTATCAAAGTAGAAATCATTTTTTTAACTTTGGCTAGTACTACTTGCAATCTTCTTCTCCTCTTGTTTTCACACAAAAAGGAATGTATAAAACGGGAAAAAAATCAAATACGCCGGTGACTATAACTACGGACAAATTATGTGACTTCATAGCATATGCTGCACAATACTCTTGAAAATAGCATTGCCTAACATGGGCACCATGCATTAGCTATAGGTGGCTTATCTACCGTTGATGTGGAGAACAAATGTGATCAATTTAAACATATTGATGTAAATAATTGCTTGCCAAATATTCCGTTCACAAAACCTAAGGCCGGGCCCAATAACTTTGCTTTTTCATTGCTTCATTTTAACTTTTATTTAACCTCAACAATACTTTTAGTACATTTTGATACTGACTCTATTGTGATATGTTACACAAATAACCAGAAATGAGAATTTTGAATATTAAAGGATGAGTAAAATAAATCTTGTCTAATGTTACTGGTCGCGATAGTTATAAGTTATGTTAAATACATTTTTCAAAACCTTTCCCCCTCACCTTCTGCTTTAAGAAAACGGAGCGGGGCAATGTACCCATGCTAGCCCGTCCCATCTCTTCCTACCCCCTCCTCTCTCCTCACTACCAGTGCCTATATTATCCTCACTCATAGCTCAAAAGATTCAAAATTAACCATCCCTACACTCAGAAATGTTTATCATTATTCATTATTTGAAATCTGAGCTGATATTTTTATAAATATGATTAATTCCAGACTAAGCACCGGAAGCAATACAACAATGACTAAGAAGAAAGCTCTCGCTTCCTGATCTTCCAAGAGAACTGAAACATGATCATAGAACATAACAAGTTGTACGAGCAAGGACTGGTCAGCTTCAAGATGGCTGTCAATAAGTTCGCTGACAAGGTACGTCTATTATATAGCCACAAGAGAGGGACCGAGCCTTTGATACAAGTTGACGTAAGTGAAAGTGGAAGTAATTAAAAATATATAGAAGTCGTTTATCAACGATTTTACATAATATTAGTTTAATTTAATATTTTTAATAGCAATCGACCTCATTAGTTTAACGAAATTGCATTAATAGCATTTAAATTTAATAACTGTTCCCGACATTCATGATGATCATTTACGGGACAGTCATTTTGATTTACTTTTTTTTCCCTCACAGCGTTTCTCTATTCTTCCGGGCTGTACATAAACTATGCTAATGTAATAGGAATTAGTAAGGTAAATTAGATTAAATGTACCCACATTTAAGTGGATATAGTATAGGACACCTTTTAGTTAAAACAACCCTTAGTACACGCGTCTGGAATTTCATTCCCAACCTACCCATCCAGTGGCAAACAAGACTAAAATAACATTCTATTCACCCCGCGTGCCCATACACTTCAAGAAAAGGAAATATTGTGACAAATATAATGTTTTTAATTTATTTATTTATTTGAGGTATTTAACGTGCACTTTCTGAAATGACTGATTAAATCAGTAAATGAACATTTATAGGAGAGAGATTGTAAGGGTTTACTAATTTTGCATGATTTTTTTTATCCATACCTTTCAAGGTTCTTTTACACGCCACAATCGACATGAAACCAACGGTTTTACCTCCACTCCGAAGGAGGTTGTGCTACGGATTTTTCTCCCTCATGAAAAAATGCTTACGACCCCAGCTGGATTTGAACTTATGAACATCGGGTCCTTAGGCCAATACTTTACCCCAAGACCACCAAGGTTAACCAGATCAAATGTAAAAGCAAACATCTGAATTTCTTTACCTTCTGTTATACCAGATATTAAGGGAATTCACAAATATATTAAACAATTCTCTTCTAAAAAAAAATAGGAGCGTAAAGATCTCCGGAACCAACAGATGATCTAGACATAGTGAATAATTAGTTATATTTTTAAAATATATTTTATTTTAATATCAACAATTTAGTTATATTTAATTTCCTTTAACCTAGGTTTACTTACTTGACCCAGTATTTATTAATTCTAAGATTTAAATAACTAAAAATTTAGCTAATTTTATTTAAAAAACAAACTCTTTAGGAATTAAATGACTTTTAGGGTTTTTTATTTATAAAAATTAGTGCTTCTTACTGATCCAAGAAGTGCAAATCATTCACCACTCCAATATCCACCGGCATGGATCCAAGCATGTGCTACAATGTGAGCTTGTAATTGTTTCAGACCCGTGAAGAACGATTACAGAACAAGCCAATCATTCACCACTCCAATATCCACCGGCATGGATCCAAGCATGTGTTACAATGTGAGCTTGTAATTGTTTCAGACCCGTGAAGAACGATTACAGAACAAGCCAATCATTCACCACTTCAATATCTCCCGAAGTGGATCCAAGCATGTGTTACAATGTGAACTTGTAATTGTTTCAGACCTACTAAGAACGGTTGCAAAACAAGCCAATAATTCGCCGCTCCGATGTCACCCGCAGCTGCTCCAAACATGTGAAATCAGGACTCGGACGGACCTTAGAAAGTTTGGACTGGTCCCAGAAAGGTTACGTGACTGGAGTCAAGAACCAGGGACAATGTGGAGCCTGTTGGGCTTTCAGTGCAGTGAGTAGAGCTACTCCTCTTTCAATTACCATTTAATTACGTTTTTAAAAATTCCTGACAAAATAAAAAAATCTCTTAAATCAAGTATCTTTTTCACATTAGCAATTAAAGAAACGGTTATAATTAGTGTAAAACATACTCAATAAAACAAAGCAATTAGTCTATTTCCTCCATTGTGTTTTATTATTTAAATTGTCCTTATTTAAAAATGACAACAAAAATCCATACTACATCCGCTTCGCTGGCCGTGGGGTCTAACGCGCTACTCTTGCAGTAGACTAGACTGCCGATTACGGGGAGATTGAGGTTCGAATCTCGGTCGGGTGTACTGACGATGGTTTTCAAAATGGTTTTCCACTCTCCCTCCACTCAAATGCAGGTATACTTCTTCCTAATCCCTAAACCCTCATCGTATTTAGTACATAAACGTATAACCCAAACGGGTGGTAAGACGCGGTGCTAAGAAAACCCCATAATTAATAGGCATAAAATAGAATCAAATTTCTCCCTGATTGTTCACAATCAGCTCAATAATTTATGCAATTCTTACTTAGTAACGCAATAGTTTTTGTTCTTTAAAATAAAAACTTATTATTCATTAAAAAAATACATAGATTTATTTTTATATTAATTTTACTTTAGAACAATTATTATTAATTTCAATAGATATACATCATGATCCCCTAGGATGTACTTTGTGATCCCTTTGGGTGTCATAACCAATATAATAGAATATAATAGTGTAGAGTTGTAGATTGGCTACCTTGACAAAAGCCCATTAAATTTATCTTTTAAATGTCGAGATCGACACCATTTTACTGTTGTCTGAAGTGGTTTCAAATGACATCAATTAAGTATTGACCGCCTCTATGGTCTAGTGGTCAGAGTTCCTGGTTACAGATACAGAGGTCGCGGGTTCAATCTCTGGTGTTTCTAGATTTTCTGTGAAGCAATGTGTCTGTAACAAGGTCAAACTCAGCCTCGTGAGGACCATTGAGGAGATACTTGAATAAATAGGTAGTGGATACGGTCTAGAAATATGAGACTAGCGGCTGGAGGTTTTGTTGTGCTGATCATATGACAACCTCTATCTGCAAAAGATGGCACTTTGTTCACCACCACGAGGGAGCTGCTTAGTCGGTATTGTTCACTAACGCCATGGAGATATTTTTCTAATTTTGTAACTATTTAAATGGGGAAAAAGTGTGCTGGTGGAAGTCCATGAATATGGCAAAATATGATTTTGGTTGATTATTTTTATCACCACGTCTTACTACCCGTTCGGGCTACACGCTTTTGGTTGATTAAGTTTGCCAATATTAGTATTAGGTATCAATGTTAATGTAACTATCATTGATCCTTGTTAATATTGTAATATTTTATTAAAGTTACCAATATAAAAAATATATATGTTAAAGTTATCAACATATATTAATAATAATCTATATTATATTTGTGCTTGACTTTATAAAAATGCAGCTGACACTTATAATGGATAGCATTAATGTCGATAACATAACAATAATTATAATAATAATAATAAAATGATCTAGTCAAATGAGCTAAATATTGTCATGATTTGTATTAATATATAGTGTGTGTGTGTGTGTGTGTGTGTGTGTGTATGTATAAATGTAGCCCCACCAACCCCCTAATTACACTAAAATTGGCTTTGATTCCATAATATATTAATTAGTTCCAAAAGAGAAAAGTGAAGTAAAGCTTTCTAGTATTGATTTAGAATATTAACATTCTTATTCTAAGCAAATTCGTGTGAATCTAGCAACATGATGAGATGATAATTGCTAGTATTACCAGCGTAAAGCTAACTTGGAAAATGTGAATGTTTGACAGATAGGAGCTGTTGAAGGGCAGGTGTAAAAGTCCACAGGTAAACTGATCTCATTGAGTGAGCAGAATCTCATCGACTGCACCTCCAGGTACGATCTCATTGGTTGTGATGGTGGCAGCATGGACCCCGCCTTCGATTACATCATCGATAACGGCATCAGCTCTGAAGAGCAATATCCATACCAAGGACGTGTAAGGGTCAATAATAATCTATATTAATAAACTGAAGAGTTTGTCTGTCTGTCACGAGCGTTGTGCGATATCTATCGAACGTAGAGGTCTGAAGTTTAATAATTAGTAGATCTAGTGCACACACATTTACACCTCGAAAACGGAGTTTTAAAATTAATTAAAAACCGATAAAACTAAGATAAATTAACGCCGCGAGATAGATTTAACACTACACTTCATACAGTTGTGCAATGCGGGTTGTGGTAGCCCCTGTGAACGAAAATGTGTCTCTGGTAGTGGGAATTTTAATTTTTTTATTAGACTTACTTTAAGACCTTTTTAACCTTTTTATTCTTTATACCCCTGTTACTCTTTCTACCATTTTACTCTTTTTTACTTTCGGCACTTTTTATCCTTTATGCATTTTTGACCTTTTTACACTTTTGGAATTATTACAATTTTACTCTTTCTACCCTTTTTAGTTTTTTTATTAGTTTTACTTTGTACCCTTTTTTGCACTTTTTACACCTTTTAGCCTTTTTATTCTATAAAATACTTCTCCCGGGTAGCATAGTGTAACTCAATGTTAGTATTCAATAATTAAAAAATAACTCTTCTTAACATCATATTTGAGGTGTACAGTACAGGGGGGGAAAAGAAAAACTCACATTAAACATATTTTCCCAGGACAACAACGTTCATATCTCAAACACATAAGAACTTCAGCAATACTATTCTTTAAATCACAGAAAACCTGTTATTTGAAAATTGGAAACTAAAGTTGACACAATGGCGTAAATAATTTATTTTACAATAATAAATATATGTATTCCTAGTTTGTTTATTAATGTCAAAAGAATTTATACAATAATTCATAACGAACTATTATTGGAAACTTTTGGTAATATTTTTAATTAACAAATCAAATAAAACATTTTTTTATACATTGACAAAATTTTAGCTACTTTCAATCATTGTTGGTGGATGAAAGTGGGATCCTATAGTAATCACGGTTTAGAGATAAACAGTAACTTTTGTTATAGGCTGGATCGTGTCCCTTTAGTTCTGGCAAAGTCGCCGCAAATATAAAAAGCTACGTAGACCTCGTCTATGGTGATGAAGAAGGGCTTCTAGATGCTGTCATTTCTGTGGGTCCGATAGCAGTCGGGTTCGACGCCAGTTTAGACTCATTCAGCTTCTACGATGGGGGTAGGTTGTGTTAAAACCAAAAAAGTTCTGTTCATGTTTGGTTAGGGATGTGTTCGTTATTGTATTATATAAAAAATCAGTTTTAATCTATCCCGGCACTGCTCGATTATATTATATTTGCTAAACAAAAAGGATCAGCAAGGTCTATATGATGTCACTACTGACACAATGACTGCCAAACATATATACATGTAACAGTCAGCCGTATCCCTTTAACAATCATAGTGCAACAATTGTCAACCATATACTTGTAACAGTCAGTACAACAAATGTCAACCGTTTTCTTTCAATAGTTTATCGTAGTGAAATTGTCAGTTTTATACCGGCAAAAGTCAACAGTAACATATCTAAAGCTTATTTTTATTTAATAATAAGTCGTTTCACAGTAACAGTCCATTTTATATAATATGTAAGAATCAGTTGTATCAAAGCAAGCATTAATTGTGTATCTACAAGAATTATTCTTAATACAATATTGTATTATCTATAAATAATAATTAGTCATAATAGAGCAACAGTTCATGATATACTTTTAATAGGTAAGCAATCTTGGTCCTAATACACCAATTATTAATTATATTTAATAAACAATCCACTCAAATAAATAGTTAATTAAATACAGGATGATGGGAAGATTAATTCCTCAGTAGTTATTGGCAAAAAATGTCCATAATATTTATTGGTATTCTTAACTCAAAGATTTTATTGGGACCAGTTAAATGAGGGTGAAATAAACAAATCAGACTTTCAACAAGGTAGCGCTACAGAGCACATAGCCTCTCTTTCATTTGAAAAATTAGACTGTCTTTAATGCATACCACCGAGAGGATATATTTGACCTTCACAATCACACCACCTTCATATTAATTATTCTTAAGGGGATTATTCAAGTACAGTCATCTAGCTGCCCGATGAGACCGTTTCTAAGAAAATTGGACTTACAAGACTTACGAAAATAAAACCACATAGAAAATGATTACTTAAAATATTTATTTTCTTTCACGGCTGAAATATTACGTAAAGTATTTGAAATATATATAGGGGTAATTAGTAAATTTGTAATTATATATATTTTATTATTATTTAGCACCGCGTCTTATTAACCGCTCGGGTTATACGCTTAAGTACTAATTACACTAATGGATTAGGAATTGGGAAGGTTGGATTTAGAGGAAGTTAGCCCACATTTGTGTGGAGGGAAAGGGGAAAACCATTTAGAAAAAACCCCGCTCAGTTCACCCGACCGAGATTCGAACCTCGACCTCCCCGTCATCGGTGGTCTAGCTGAACACGACTGGCGCGTTATCCAACTACGCCACCGAGGCCGGTTGTAATTATATAAATCATGTATATTGTGGAGGGACTTTTTGATCATTCTATAAATATGCAACAATAAGTCGAAACATAACAATGATTTATCACATACAAACAACAATTACCATAAAATAATAAACTATTCTTCAACCATTAATATTCCATTAAATCTAGGAGTTATACCATAATTTTTTGGAAGAACAGTTTAGAAATTTCAATATATTTATGATAACATTTTACTTTATAATTTGTGTTATTCTATTGGTATTGATAATATCTACCGAAAGTGACAGATGAAGATCACATGACTTGATGCATGAATGTACTAAAATGGTTTTGGTAACTTTGGTAACTAACATACTGTTATTCCTACCAAAATCAGTCTATAGTTGATTCGTAACGCAACAATACAATGTAATCTCCCAGAATATGTTGCAACACAACAATTCAATATGATATTTATCTTTGCAACAATCATTAGTCCTACAAAAACAATGTGTTTAGTTTCTTTTATCTTCAAAAATCAACATTAATACAGTAATAGTTCACTATAATAATTATAACTGCAACAATCAGTCTTAATACAGAAACAGTTAATTATAGCTCTTCACAAGGCAGTAGCCAGCCAATAATTTCAGGGGGGAGGGGGGGTTTGGTGGACACATCTCCCAATTGCTGGAGGCTAGAAAAAATTCTAAATGATAAACAGTTTTAGAAACTATCTGAAGTGTTTTTTATGGCAGCATAACCCCCTAACTGCCGGAAGTTAGGAAAAATCTCTATATTTAAAACCTCTAAAAGCTCTATAAAGTGTTTTTTAAGGAAACATAAAATCATAACTGCTGAAGGCTAGGAAAAAAATATGGATATTAAAAACCTCTAAAAGCTCTCTGATGTGCCTTATATGGTAACACAGCCCCCTGATTTGTACTTGTAGACCTTAATTTTGATATTGTTTGAACCATAGATAAAGTCATATATATTTTGTTCATAAAATTTTTTGGAGGGGGGGGGGACAGTACCGCACTCAGAGTAATGGGACATAAATAATACTAGTTGCTGCACACGCACGTATTCCTGGTATACAAAAACGTTCCCTAACGGCTACACAAATTGAAATGCTCTCTATAGAAGATAACAAAAAAGGGTGGCCTAAGAACTCATCCTACAATAATTTATCATTTTCGATCAGTGAACTGGGTAGCTTCGATTACAAAAGACTCTTTAAAAACAATCAACACAATATAGCCAAAATGTGGCAAGATATCCATGCAGTTACAACGTTAAGATTCGGCTGGACATCTTGAGGTTTTACAAATCTCTCTTCCGAGTAGTACTATGTATTATCACTAGAGGTGCGCTACTGTCACCCCGCCGACCCCTCTCCCCCGCCTATACTTCAGCCTTCCAGAGTGTCCTTACATTCAACATCTAATCCAGGCAGCCACCACCACCCCTATCCCCCTAATCCTTTCAACTTTGTTGATTACTACTCAACAAAAGACAAGCTATCACCGATGTACTCTCCAAGGAGTGATGCCGAATTTTGAGCTGCAATCTTGAGTTTTTATAATTATAATGACGTCAAATGAAAAGAGCTTGAATCTCTGTCAAAGTATAATTTCTCTGAGTTACCTTAGGAAATCATTAATTACAGTAAATTGTGACATTTTTATTTAGTTTATTCTATTACTGTAGACATATTTAAAAATACATTTTCTTCCTAATATTTAAAAAAAATTAAATATAGCCATTTATTTTTGTCTTTTTAAGTGAAATAGTTTATACGGTCGCTACTTACGCTAATTATTTAAATATATGGTCTAAGGGAGGTTATAATAAAAATAAGTTGAAAATAAAAAACTCTAATATATAATTATAAAAATAATAAGTGTAAAGTATTTTTACTGAAAAGAGGGAGCAATATATAAAAAAGGTATTAATCTATTTACCAACTTTAAGTCCAGTGACGTCATTAAAAATAGTACATAAAATAGATGATTAAAAAAAGGTGGGCTAGTTCAGATTTAAAATAAATACAATACTTTGGGTTCAAAACCAAAACTTACATTTGATTTAACACCAACAAAAAATTACTTTCTTGGGGTAAAACTTAAAATAATAATAACTTAATTGATAAAATCGAACATGAGACTCTCTCAGGACCTCTTGGTCATGTCGGGAAGAAATATACCTTTGCCTTAACTAGTGAACAATGGACTCAGCTTGCGTACAACAATACCGGCCTCCAATGTCAACATCCCTGGGGACTGTTTGCAAGGGAGACATCGCTAAATATGTTTTTATAGCAATAGTAACAAGGTGGATAACATTGAACGATGGTGATAATAATATAAATAAAATACTTAACAACGGATGTGACTTTTAAAAAATAAGTTTAGTTTTTTCTTTAATAAATGATCGTCAATCTAAAATTTTATCCTGCCTAACAGACATATGCTAAATTATAAATTTAAAATACAATTAATAATTATTCAAATAACAATTTAGTAATTTGATATAGTAATATAAAAATCTTAAGTCCAATCTTTATGGATAATTATTGAAATAATAATATCTTGAGACACCCTAATTAATAGATGAGGTTACTAGCTAAAGTAAATGAATAAAAGAACATAAGACATTGCATTCGTGTTGAAGGAATGACTCTGGCCAAAATATTATTTCTAAAGTCATTACTAAAAAAAATTTTTTATCTTGATGAAAAAATTCTATAATTATTACTTTATAAGAAAATAACATGAAGTCTTGAAACAGTAGTGGAAAATATTTACAAGAATCTAACGTCTAAGTAGTGAGTTAGAAGCTGTGTAGAGATTAAAACTTTAAAAAAAATTAAAAAATTGTTGATATCACCTCAAAAGATGTTCTGGGAGGTCATCGTCGAAACTGTGACTTGGTCCAGAACTCTAAAAGTCCAAGAATCGTCATTCCGGAGGTCTACCTTTGGTCTAAAGTTGTCGTCGCGTCTCTGATAGTAATTTTGATGAATACTTGAAAGATTATTTTAAGAAATAACTGTTAAAATTTCAGTTTTTGTTGCATTGAAACTAATGTGTGTCATCTTCTCTTTATCTCCAAGACACCAGTCCCACCTCTTTCTTCCAATTCCCGTCTCTCGGCATTTCTCATAGAGGCCCCGAAAATCTCGTGAATTTAAGTTCTAAATTTGAAATATATGTCTATAAATATGTGAAAATAAAGTATAAACAAGGAATATCTGGGGGGGGATGAAATTATAGTTAATGGCACCAAAGTATTTAATAGGCAATAGTTATAATTTTTTTATATTATAAACGAACCCACCCGAACAAAACTTAACCTTTCATGCGTCAACACATTTTTTACGAAATTTTGGAATCCTGAAATATTACATTTTTCAAACTATTTAAAATATTAATTTATTTTAGGAAATGCTTGCCCATGTTCCAATTTTAAACTAGATCATAATTATTTTATAAACCAATCATTTATAAAGTACCCTTATGTTATTATTTTAAAAGAAACAGGAAAAAATATTTTATTATATATATATATATATATATATATATATATATATATATATATA
>CABFWO010006787.1:0-18358 GCA_902155825.1 Timema genevievae | reverse complement strand
ATATATATATATATATAAACTTAGTGATAGTGCTGCTCTCTAGTAAACACGGAATGAGTTAAGGAGAGTCTCAGCTGCTGCCATCTATCAGACAAGTGGCACCCCAATTAAATGGATACAATTAAGGATTTTGTGGATATTATTATGATAGATACAAATCCGACTTTTTATTTGTGATGCTTGTTTAAGAAAATGTCTGAATGGATACAATTCAGAATTTTGTGGATATAATGCAAATAATTACAGTGGATACAAATCAGGATTTTTGTTAAAGTCGTTTATTTGAAAACTGTCTGAATTGATACCATTCAGAATGGATACAATTCAGTATTTTGTGGATATTATGAGAATGGATACAAATCAAACTTTTTATTTGTGATGCTTGTTTAAGAAATGTCTGAATGGATACAATTCAGAATGGATACAATTCAGTCGTCTCTTGTGAAGGCCAGCATACAGCCATCTCTCTCTAGATTTAGTTTCTCCCTCTAATGCTACACTCGAGCTTTTCCTCTGATAAGAAGGGTGGAGGAGGGAGTTAACTCAGGTATCCAGTGACACAGTAACTAAGATAAGCTCGTCTGGGTTACATGAATAATTGTAGCTTGTTAATTTCCTCTTTATGAAAATAAAAACTAAGTGAAGGCACTTTATATTATTTCTTACATACACTTTTTCAACATATTATAACGTGCACTTTATTAACCGACTAATTATATCAGCGCATGTATGACAAACTAGCTTACTCCTTAACAATCACAACAAGACCCTCCAGCTGTCAAATTGTCACTGCGAGAGGAAAATCCCAATTTTATCAATGATAATTTTATCGTGACATGCAGGGAATCGAACCAAATACTCTTGGTTAAGAATAAGACCAAATAAGACAATTATTATCAAATTATTTAAAGGAAGTTATCTACTTTATTACACATAACATATTGTTTAGTGAAGACTTAGAAAACTAAAATATATTTTATTGTTTTCACTAACAGTGACGTCGAAGTTCAAATCTCATTTGAATTAATCAGGAGAGGTCTTAATTCTACCTATTGATTAAATCGTTAAAACGCCCTTGTTTTATATTATGATCAAATAAAATCCATCAACCAAATGTGTATTCCCATAGTTAGTTTTGTGTTGGTTCCTCTAGGGGCTAACTTTAAGAATTTATAAGCCATAAGCCCTCACCTTTTTAGAGCACCCCTTTTGTTAGAGCACATGTTTTTAAAACATTTTTGTATGGACTGCAAGATTTTAAAATGGTTAAATTAGCTATTTAGAGGTGGGTAATTGAAGTTATAAATAACTAATTGATAAAATAAAATAGAGTAACCTCGTGATTTTGTAAAAATGTGAGAATACATAAAAACAATATAGAGTGTTATTTTGTTTTCTCTCGTTTTAAGTAAACGGTAAGTTTAAATCTTTGTTCTTACAATTTACGGGATTTTAAGGGTGTCTAAGAGGTTAAAAAAAATCGACTTCTTAAAAATTAATTACAAGTGATCAATTATGAATGATATTTTGGTGTAAATCCCCCCCCGGTCCTTTTCGCCCCGTCGCAGATTGAATGACCTCGGTGGAAGATAATATTTTTGGCATTCTGAGGGTTATTTTTTTCAACGCAAGGATAAATTATTGTCACTATAAATAAGTATTAAACTATCTCTAGGAAGTTATTCTAGTAAATATATTTTTAATATGGACTAAAACATATTTTATTATCTGGATATATCATATAAAACTAAACTGTAGGCTAAGGTGACATTTTTCTGTGACAATAAGGTTGAGGTTCAAATCTCATTCCTATTATTGAACCCTACACAAGATGGGTCGAGATACTGTCAAACCAGCAAGTATCAGTGGAATTTAGTGTTAGGCATATTTCCCAGCTCTCCGACAAATCATGCCGGGTTGCGGTAATATGATATTTAATTCAAGCATCGTTAGCATGCTGCACTGCCCGATTTTTATTACTAAAATCATGATTTTGATTCTATCCCTAAAATCACTGGTAATGTGCTGGCTGATGACTGATTTTTAAAATTCGGAATTTTTAGAAAAGTATTCTATATACTTAGTTCAAAACAGATATATGTTTTATATGTAAGTATGAAAAATCTGTTTAAGGATAGTTTCCCGATTGCTGATTTTTGAAAATGTTACTATTATATTTTTGAAATAATAACAAACTTTTTCAAAACTTAAATTGTTATTTTCCGAATATAAGTCAATTAATGATAGACCTACTTGATTGAAAGCATATTTTTTTAAATTTGTTTACTAATTACAATAGACTAAATCTGTACGATTGTGTCATAATATTTATTTAATCAATATAAGCTAGATTTTGTCTTAATAGTAGCGATGATAAAAACATTATTAAGAGAGTTTTGAATATGATTTATTAATTTAATGTTTTTCTTTATAAAATTTTCTCATCCATGCCTTTGAATGTTGAATCTTTGTTCTTTAAGTGATAAAAGGTTAGGTTTCGAATACTGGTGAGGGGTGACTTATATTATTTCTGAGATACAGATTGGAGTAACTCACAGCTCACAGTCGCTAACAATCTGCTTGTCGATTTAACTTGCATGTAAAAATATCATTTTATTTCATGTTAGTTCTATACTAAGGCTAAAAATGTTTTATTCAATTCTCTTCTATTGAAATTTGGGTAATAGCACGTTCGATGATAGTAAATTTGATGATTCTGTGCACAAAACAAAGATATGACAGTATACGATAATTATTTCCAAAAATAATAATGTCATTTTTTCTTGTGTAGATAGCTTTTTAAATTCGTCTTCATTGGGGAATATAAAAGACAGAGCCAGCTGATGGTAAGTTGTGCATTCTTACTCTTAGAAAGATCAATGCACTCCTACATTATGTTCAAGGTATACATATCAAATAATATATTAATACATTCCTAGAGTTTATATTATATTGTATGCACTATAAAAATGTACACTAATCCAAAGGATTAGAATATATTCAACATATCAGCTGTTATTACTGAATTGTATTCATCAGGTTGAAATAATTATCTTCAGGGTTACTTTATGTTATTAATAACAAATCTTAGTTAGATTATTCTTAGTAGAGTGTGATAGCTTAAAGTTGATTTCGTATTATAAATGATTGACAATGTTGAAACAACTAATTTATTCAATGAGATAAGTTCTCATGAGGTAAAAAAGTAATATAAGGATTTTTAAAATCTATAAATCAAAGATTAGTTGTGAACCAATAAAGGCAAATAAATTTCGTAGTATAAATATAAAAAATGTACATGTTTCAAAACGATTAAAATAGTAGATTTTAAGGGTAATAAGTAAATAACTGCTTTTAAATGCTCTATAAGAGGCTAATATTATTAATTGGAGGTAACTATTAATAAACGTCTATATATATGATACAAAATATGCTCTCTAACAATATATTCACCTTGATATTATATTATTATTACGAATAGACCTCTGGCGCAACTTTTAGAAAATATAAACATATTTTTTGGCGGGTCAAATTTGAAAGTCTTACCATATTATAAGTTTAACTTTACGTGTATTGATAAAATTTTGGAAAAGTTATGGCTTCAAATAACATTACATTAATTAATAGAGCTCGTAGTATTTTTTCTAAGCGTTTTATATTAAAATTTGTGAATGTTCACTACACGATTGAAGGGAGCGTAACTGATATTAATTCAAAGTTACCTAAGCTCTTTTTACATTTTCAGATATGATGTCATCTGTCAGCTGTCAGTTTTTATAGATAATATCAAAACATATATAATAGTTTAATAAAAATCATAACTTGTAATAAAATAATACGTTAGAACTTACCAAACGTTCCTTATCCATGTTCTTAATGTTCCTATTACAAAATATATAATGGCAGACAAATATACCAGCCTGTAACTATTCAAAAATGTTGTATAATAATAATTTTAATGAATTATGTTTATAGTCCAGTACTAGCTTATTTTATATTTTAGTATTTTAATTATTGTAATATCCTATTTTAATCAAATAATAATTCATCATAACATAGAAAACAACATTATTTCCTGTGTTTTTGTATTTACAAATTTTCTTAAGCTAGAAGTTCCAAAACCTATCTAAAATGAATTTGATTTTTTTTTTCTTTTCAACATAATTTGTATAGTAAAATGTATTTAGAATAAAATTAATTTTTACTTTATTTGATGATTTTGGAGAACAAGGACTAGTCTAAATTTTTACAATTATTTTATCCATAAAAACACATTTTATTCGGGAGTGTAGAACTGGGGATGATTGATTTGGGTGTTACAAGCCTCCCTTAAAAATATATATGTATGCCGAAGGTGCCTGCTTAAGAATATCCACTGGATCTTTATTTAGATCAAAACCGTTTCCGATCAAATTTCCATGTCCATGTGTTAGGAGAGCCACTTTCAGCAGTGCTGTCATACCTTATAAAGAGGGACAACTTCATTTCTGAAGATGCCACAAGAACATTTTAACATTCGCCCACAAATCGTTGCTATCCCAAAGATTTTGTGTATTTTCTGTGTTGAATTGCATATAATTTTCTTTAATAAGAATAAAACAATAACTTTATGGTGTACACTTAGTTTACCCTGAAATGTAGCAATCTTACCTTGTCGGGTTACACTATGGCGTCGTCGCTTATAAGATAGGATTATAGTGTAACCAATCAAGGTGAGCCTGTTTCGTTTTCGATAACAATGCTCTAAAGGCATTAGATATAGACAGTTTTAGGTATGAAGGGGTGGAACCATGCACCCCCCACACTACTTATACGTATATTTTAACCACTTTGAGAAACTCGTTAGAGGTATTTGCGAAATATTTTCAAAAATCAATCATAGCTAAACCATTCCTAATTTTAGGGCTAGAATTAAAATAATGGTTTTGCCTCTACGTATGATCAAATTTCATCTAAACATCAAGTTTTAACGAAATTTATTAAACCGTTTCTTTTATATCCTGGAGTAGATACAGACAGAAATAATTGCAAGAGCGACTTTTTAGATTCTGAATTCAGGTTCACATTAAACTTAAAGACCCATAAATAATAATCTAGAGGTTAAAATTTTAACGATTACAATACTTTATCCATAAAGGGGGGAAATAAATAAAAAATAAAGAGTAGTCACCAAAGTTTAAAAACTCATCATCGATATTATTAACACCCGTTTCCACATTCTAATTAATAAAATGGTTTAAAACTCTTATTGAACTTTTTTTTTCTTTAGTTCTTAGCAGCCCGTAGGTACTTATAAGTTAAATTCAAAATTTAACCTAAATACTTCTAGTAGCCCATTGTACTTCTCTATCCACTACATTTAAAATCAAATAAAACAAATATGTGCACTGCTATACTTCTAAAAATATCACTGTAATATCCTAATATGTAATTAAACACAATGCTTGTATATAATAACTAAATGTCTAGCCATAGCACTTGTAAATAAATTTACGAAAAGATAAACCAATACACAAGATCAAAACATGAAACTATCAATAATAAAACAACTTCCTGTTTATACACAGTATGTCCAATGTGATAATATTTAATTTCTTTGTGAAGGACGAAGGTACTTAGAAGTACCAATGGGCCCTTGTGTTGAAATGTTTGACGAGTAATTTATTATAGGGTCTAAAATAAGGTGGTACCTAAAAGTACCGTCGGTCAACAAAGGAATTTACATTTTACCTAATAGCTGGGCAACAAAGGGTTAAGACGATAATTGTTTTAGAAAATATTCTAGTGTCCAAAAATGAATAATAATTTAAAACCTTCCACGTTTAAAACATTTAAAATAGTACATATTGTTGTAAGGACGTCAACTGGAGCCCTAACAAGGGGTCCACAAGGGGTGATGGGGGAGGGGGGCAGTCGGCTAGTCATGGTCAAAGAGAAACAGGACATCATTCCTTGTACATTTCTTTTAGAGGGAGAGGCGCAGGACTCTCACAAATTACAGAGAACCATAAGTGTTTTGAGATTTGGGAGTGTCCGGCTATCTTGTAGAATGATTGATACGACAATGCACAGAAGCTAACACGGAAAGGGGTGCTTGTAAAGCACATACAAGTTAGCTTGAGAGTGGATTAAATGGACAGTGCCTCAATATTAGACTTATTCACTTCGGTGGCTCCATGGTCTGAGGCGCTACTTTCACAATAGACCATACTGCCTATGACGGGGATATTGAGGTTCGATCTCAGACAGGTGTACTCAGGGTGACTTTTCATAAATGCTTCTCACCCCTCTACCTCCACACAAATGTAGGTACACTTCCTATAAATGCGACCTTCCTCATCCCTAACACATCGAAGTAAATAGTGCACAGGTGTATAACCCGAATGGTTAGTAAAATGCGGTGCTATAGAAATATATATGATAGATTTTATTATTTTAGCCTTGTTTTTCTCCAACTTCCAATATATATCCGATATAAAAACTATCAAAAATGTGATTTGTCTATTTAAATAAAGATATAATATTTGTAAAAACTTTTAACTACCAACAATTTTAAAATGTCTTCATTCCTCGAAAATTGCACAACAATCACATCAATAAATAATAATATCGCACCCACTTCAGTGGCTGAATGATCTAAGGCGTCATTATCGGGCGCATTCTAATTGCGGAATAAAGTATATCTGTCAGCAGGATTTCAATTAGGGCACACTCGAATTGTGGAATAAAGTATAGGATATCTGTCAGCTGGTGCACATAAATTTTAGAACAAATTGTATTCCCATTCAACTCCTAGCCCCTAAACTAACCTAGCCTAACCTAACTTAACCTCCATTTTCCATTTTGAACAAAGTCACTATGAATTTAATTTTTACTCCGCAGTTCATGTAAGGATATTACCGAGCTCGGATGAGTTGTTCCGTAATTAGCGTAGGATTCTGGTAGAAAGAAAGGTTTAGAAACACAAACAATATGCTTAATATTGATAATATTTTATTCTATTATTATGATAAGTTCATAACTATTGATGAGGTATATTATTAAAAACTTGAGATCTGCAGGTCACACTAATAATTGTCGTGAGAATATCTAAGAATAATTTTTTGTAACCTTAGTAATATTGTAGTTGGTGCCGACTACAGATAATTTGGGGGGTAGGGGGGTACATGGCATGATTAACTGGTAACTGGCGCCATTTTCGGAATGTGGACAATCCTCCAACTCCTTGGTCTCACATATAATTACAAATGTGTCCATTGTTTCGGGATTTTTGCCAACTATAACAAAGGAATTATAAACAAACGTACTAATTATGTATGCTATTAATCGCGACACGATTATGACTGAACCTAAAACTGACTGACTCGGGCACTGCACAACATATACAATAGAGGGTGGAATAAATAATACTCTACCATAGTGGGAATTTGAACAGTAACTTCAGCACTCGGGGTGGTTTTTAAACTAAAACTATCGAGTATCAACTGTTGATTCGATACCGCGATAGTACTCAATAGTAGCGTTTTATTTCGTACATTTCAAGATTGTGCTGCTCGCGAACGTACAGTACACTACAGCTATCTATGTGCGAATCAGGCAGCTGTTAGGCTACTTATAAGGAAGAATCCATAAACTGTTCAAAATGCAAATTATTACTAAAAGCAAAGAAAGACTTATATCTTGTAACACATTTTGTCAACACATCGTTGCACGCATGAATAAAATACAGACGTTTAGAATTTTTAGGGGAGGGAGACAAAATGACACTATATGCCCCACTTAGGAAATTTTTGGGTAGGCCAGAATACCCTTGCCTCCCCGAAGTTGGCACCAATAAATTGAGTTTTAATTATGCTACAGCCTCCCTCAAAAACGGGCTGAAAATGTCTTGTCTGAACAAGTGCATATGAAGTTCCTCTCACAAAAAAAAAATTATATATATAATATGTCTTCTCTTGGGTTGGCTAGCTTAGTTAAACGATATAAATAGAAATGTCCTGAACTAACAATGTATCGTACATACTTGACCGTGCCAGAGTTCAAATTGTTTGTAAATAAATAAATATGGCACACTTATGATTGAATAATTAAATATTCAGGTACCTACACAATTTGTATTGCTTTATAATTTCTTCTTTGGAGAAAGTATTGTAACCGTGATAATGGTCTACCTCGAGACCAGGATGGATCTTAACACTTAGTGTGCCCACGAACCCGGAAAAAGGGGTCCCTATCCCTATTTCTGTCCAGCTCTACGTTTGCTAGTCTTTCTTTATGTCTGTTTGTACACGAAACTAATATATCCGAATTCCTTTTATGGATTTTGGTCAAACTGAATATATATATGTTATTTGATCATAACTCAAGGCCAAATAATTATTTTGATTCTGGCACTTGAATCAAGGGTAATGTGCTGATGACTTATTTTTAAAATTCGGAATTTTTAGAAAATAGTTTTAAATACTTAGTTCAAAACATATATTGGTTTGTTTAAGTTGTTATTTTCCGTATAACAATTATTTAATAGTTGCCCTAGTAGATTGAAAACCAATTTTTTTAATTTTTTTATTTAAATAACATAAGCTATATTTTGTTTTAGTGGTGGCGATGATAAAACATTATTAAGAGAGTTTTAAATATGATTTTTTAATTTAATGTTTTTCTTAATAAGATTTTCTCATCAATTCCTATTAATGTTGAAGCTTTGTTCTTTAAGTGATAAAAGGTTAGGTTTCGAATACTGGTGAGGGCTGACTTATATTATCTCTGAGATACAGATTGGAGTAACTCACAGCTCACAGTCACTAACAACCTGCTTGTCGATTTAACTTGCATGTAAAAATATCATTTTATTTCATGTTAGTTCTACACAAATGTTTTATTCAATTATTTTCTATTGAAATTTGGGTAACAACACGTTCGTTGATAGTAAATTTGATGAGTCTGTGCACAAAACAAAGACATGACAGTATGCGATAATTATATCCAAAGATAACAATGTCATTGTTTCTTGTGGAGATAGTTTTTTAAATTGTAAACCAGGAAGCCCAGACTCGACTTCATTAGGGAATATAAAAGACAGACCCAGCTGATGGTAAGTAGTACAGTCATACTCTTAGAAACATCAACGCACCTCTACATGATGTTCAAGGTATACATATCAAATAATATATAAATATATTCTTAGAGTTTATATTATATTATATACACTATAAAAATGTACACTAATCCAAAGAAGTAGAATATATTCAACATATCAGCTGTTATAACTGAATTGTATTCATCAGGTTGAAATAATTATCTACAAAGTTTCTTAATGTTATTAATAACAAATCTTAGTTAGATTATTGTAAGTGGAGTGTGATAGTTTAAAGTTGATTTCGTATCAATAAATGATTGACAATGTTGAAACGACTAATTTATTAAATGAGATAGGTTCTCATAAAGTAAATAAATGGTACTAAAATCCGCACGGATTTTCTCGTTCTATTGTTTAAAATTGGACAAATGTTAATTAGTAAAGGTATATATAAGACAAAATGTGTTCTCTAACACCATATGCACCTTGATATTATTACGAATAGACCTCTGGCCAAACTTTTAGAAAATACAATCATATTTTTTGCGGAAACATTGAAATCATTATACCATTTTATTAGTGTAATATTATTAGTATTATTGATAATATGAAAAATGACAATTTCAAATAACATGACCGTTCATATTACAAAACATATATTGGCTACGATATCAAATATTCCATCCCGTAAATAATTATTATAATATGTTGCATATAAATTATTTTAATTATGTTTATAGTACTAGTTTATTTTGTATTTTAATGTATTATAATTTTAGTACTAATTTAATTTATATTTTTAAGTATTTTAATTATAGTAATATTATATTTTAATCAAATAATAATTCATCATAGCATGGAAAGCAAAAATGTGTTTTTGTATTTAAAAATGTATTGAGCTAGAAATTCCAAAACCCATCTAAAATGAATTGGCAAATGGCTATTTTATCTTCTCAAAATACTATGTATAATAAACTCATTTAGAATAAAATAATCTTTACTCTATTTGATGATTTCGGAGAACAAGGACTAGTCTAAATTTTTACAAATATTTTATACCCCAAAACACATTTTATTCGGGGGTGTTGAATTGGGGTGATGAAATTGGGGGCAACAAAACTCCCTTAGAAATGTATATGGATAGTGAAGGTGCCTGCTTAAGAACATCCACTGGTTCTTTGTTTTAGATCAAAACCATTTCCGATCAAATTTCCATGTCCATGTGTTAGGAGAGCCACTTTCAGCAGTGCTATCATACATTATAAAGAGGGACAACTTCATTTCTGAAGATGCCTCAAGAGCTTTTTAACATGCGCCCACAAATCGTTGCTATCCCAAAGATTTTGTGTATTTTCTGTGTTGAATTGCATATAATTTTATTTTATAAGAATAAAACAATAACTTTATGGTGTAAACTTCGTTTACCCTGAAATGTAACAATCTTACCTTGTCGGGTTACACTATGGCGTCGTCGCTTATAAGAAAGGATTATAGTGTAACCAATCAAGGTGAGCCTGTTACCTTTCAAGGTAAACGAAGTGTTCAAATACCTTTGTTTTTTACCACCACATCTAACTACCTGTTCGGATAGTATGAATACATATGTAATTATTACGCTAGGGGGGTGTTGATATGGAAGGTAAAATATAAAGAAAATGTACCCATTATCATGTAAATGGAGAGTTGAAAACCATTAAAGAAAACCCTACATACAATACACCTGGCTTGGATTCGAAACCACAACACCCCGTCTCTGGAACCACTGACATTTAGTTGCATACACGTCACCAGAAGGGAGGCTACATAACATATAACCAAACCACTTTAGAAAGTTGGACATGGCATTAAAACTGTAGATAATGTAACAAATTATATATTCTTTGTAATTTCAAGTGGTTTCATCCTGAAGCTATCAACTGCTACAAATGGTTTTCCTCTCTATCACCAACATCATTCAGGTAGTTTTATTCCCTTGTGACCAATTGTTGCAGGTTACACTCGTTGTGGCGTTACTTGTCACCGTGTGCTCAGCTCAGTGGTATGGAGACCTTGGTTCTTCGAGCTCCGCCGCCGCTGCTGCAGCTGCTAGCGCTAGTGGAGTGGGCAATGGTGGTGGCTGGGGTGGCTATCCTGGAGGTTGGGGTGGTAACCCTGGTTGGTGGGGAGGATACCCTGGTTGGTGCTATCCCAACTACCCACACTGGCCACGGGGACCATATTATGGTGGAGGCTACGGCTCTGCAGCTGCTTTCGGCCTCTGCAGCTGCTGCCGGAGGAAATAATGGAATCTATGGTTCTTTGTAACTTGAGCCTTCTTGAATAGAGCAAGGATCATACTGATTATATTAGTTTGAATATGATTCGTTAGATGGTAATCATAACTTATGTATGATCAAAGAATAAAATTTACGTTTAAAATTTATATCAATAAATTTTTATCATTTATTTATACCAAACATTCAATATTTTATAAGAACCCTATATAATATAATATTAATACATTATATCTTAATGCTGTGAACAACTTATAGAGATCCAATATTAGAAGATTTCTTTAATTAAATCAGATGTAATATATTCAATGTTTGGACTTGTATTTATAATCCTACTTAATTCATATTTATATTTAAATTTATTAATGTGATCTAAGATACCTGTTACTTTTCGATCAGATAGTTTTTATGCCATTCTAAATTTGTTTTATTGGATTTTTAGATGTAATTTTACAGGAAATTAAAGTAGTATGTTTGCCATTTACTTGCTTATAAACTATTGCAGATATCGAATGTATGCTATAAGTTAACGGGTAACGAATCATTTAGTAGGGTAGACCGGGGCAAGATGACGAATTGCAATTTGCGCCGTATGTAATGCCGAGAGAAGTTTGGCTATCTTGTAGCCTTAGTAGTATATGGGCGACTTTATCCCGTTTCGTCATTAAGGCAGTATTTGTGATTCTGACGTATAAGGCGCTCGTCACTGATCCAGTATTATATTGATTTTAATATGATTCGTTAGATGGTAATCATAACTTATGTATGATCAAAGAATAAAATTTACGGTTAAAATTTATATTAATGAATTTTATCATTTATCTATACCAAACATTCAATACTTTATAAGAAAGAACACTATGTAATATAATATTAATAAACTATATCTAAACGTTATGAATAGCTTATAAAGATCCCATTTTAGAAGATATCTTTAATTAAATCAGATGTAATATGTTCAAAATTTGGACTTTTATTTTGAATCCTACTTAATTCATATTTATATTTACATTTAATAAATCTTATGTAAGATACCTTTTACTTTTCAATCAGAGTGTTTTTAAGCCATTCTAAATTTGTTTTATTGGATTCTTAGATGGAAATTTACAGGAAGTTAAATTATGATTTTTACCATTTACTTGCTTATAAACTATTGCAGATATCGAATGTATGCTATAATTAAACGGATGACGAATCTCTAGTATTATGTAAGTTAGAATATTCTTAGAATTTCTCTAGAAGGACAAAATTGTAACATTTATGGAAATATATACATGAACGTCCTTCCATTGTTGTTGATTGTATTGACTTGGCTCAAATAAAAATACAATTTTGTGTGCCCAACTTTTTTGTATCATCTGTTATATTTCGACATTTATGTTATTTTTAAAGGTTAATTTTCTCAATTATCCCCATTTCTAACAATATTAGAAAACAAATATTGTAAAAGGGGAGATTCACCTATAATTCATATTAACCTTTTTACAGACACAGAATTATTGTACTCTGATTTTGGTTGAAAACCCGTTTAAAAAATTCAAACTATTTTTTTGAGGACAACTTTGATACTACTTTTACTACATTATTTATTGTTATCCTACAGGTATTAATAATATCCATCTAAAGTGACAATAGAAGATAACATGTCTCTATGTACGACTATATTAAAATTATTTTAGTAACTTTAGTAACTGTAAGATCATAATTATTTTAAGGTTTATTCTGGCAAGAGGTTAACCCACGCTTGTACATTTTCTTGGAAGTCGAGAGTGTTGGGTTGCCATCCTGCTGAGAATAGCATATATCTCATATAGCTTGCATCCTGTTGACGAACGAGCCCGGTGCGACCAATGGACCTTCCTGGCTGGTGGAATATCGAGATCAGCAAGTTTAGGTGATAGAATAAGACTGTTGTTGAGTGTTTGGAGCCATGCTGGGTGCATGTAGGTCAGTATCTAGCAACGACTGACTAACGACGTAATAAAATGTGATCTGGTGGTTCACCCCACCGGAGGGTCGATCGCGGGTCTAGAGGAATGTTAGAGAGTCCCGCTATTGCGCCTGCTCTCTCATCATGGGAAATTTACCCGGTTACTTATGTAGTAGTTTAATCACCTGAATAGATTAATAAATACATATTATTGGACTAACACTCGAGTCTCACTCCCCACGAACCACTCATTCCAACCTCTACCGCTCGAGGTCCATCCCAACCATGTAAGTCCCTACGGTGCCGCGGTAGTGCTGTAGCTAGGGTTGGCTACCGGGCACCCAAAGAAAAGTAGTTACCTTACATAACTATCATATATTGCTCTTCTTACTAAAATCAGGCTATAGATGCCACTTGACTAGTTATTAAAGTAAAATTATAGTGAATTTAAAAAAAGTTGCTAAGAGTACTAATTAATATTTTCACTACTTGTAGAATAAAATTAATTCCCTTCTCCAAACCCAAGCCAAAAGGGTTTTTTTAAATAAAAGGAGGGGATTAAGTCTCCTTCCCTCTATTTCATATACAACGGAAACCTATATCAATATTTCTTGCTCAGACTATAGTTAACCATGGTCGATTCAGTAAGAAGTTAAAATATTTGTGTCTGATTGAAAATCCTGAACTGTGTAATGAAATGTGTTTTTATAATAGGCCCAGTTAATTTCAAATTTCCCCTACACTCCAATTTTGATACCCTTCCTTTAAATTACATCTTTCACTTCCCTACATATATAAAATAAATTCAAGCCATCTATAAGACCATACTATATTTTCTATTGAGATTGGTGTTCATATTAGCAATAAGGTCACTAGAAAGCTAGAATGTTTCAATTTAAAATTACTTTATTCAATTATATGGTTGAAAATAAGTTCATTCAAAGGGTTTTTAATGTTTTATAACAATTTATTACACAACAATTAAGCGTATTTTTATAGATATTAGAGATGTATAGAGATTTATAGATTATTTCTCTATAGATATAGAATATTAACTATCTATTGAATAAAATCCTGTTTTGAAACTTAAGTTATAATGCTACAATAAGTCAATAAAATCTATCATATAATGATATAATACTTTTTTGATTAATATATTGTTAGTATTAAAATATACAATTTTATTGAAGTTTATGTTTCTTTGGTGTATGTCTTTGAAAAGCTTTATACACAGCCCTGACAGCAACGAACACGATTATGAGCACTGTTATTGAAATCAGAAATATGAAGGCAATGACATCTAGTAACAGGAACTGGTACCATGGCATGTCCACAGCTGCAGTACGCAAGTGCGTGGCTCCTTTGTGTCTTAGTACGTAATCCGTCCACCAGATTGCACGCTCCATTGCAGTTTGGGGTTGATCGTTCAGTAATGTTGCTAGATGTATCACGTTTTTTCGATAGCTGTAGTATTGGGATAAAATTGAAATTATTAAAAATATTTTTCATATTTATCTTGCTTATTTTTGTTCAAATAAAGTAAAATGAGTGGGCATAAATAAAGCGATGAATTAAACTGTTGCGTCTTAATTATACATTTCATCTAGAGTGTATTTAATATAAAGTATGGAATAGAATACTCTGATTTTAATTATGTCTAAACTCACCTTGAATCATTTATTACTTTATCAAGAGCAAAAAGTAACTTTTCTTTTGTTATGTCAGCAAAATCAAGCCTGATTCCTATTCCTTTTTCTTCTATTTTTTTTACATTGAAGTCCTGGTCAGAGAAAAACGGGATGGCGATTAGCGGAACTCCAACAGTAAGCGCTTCTTCAATGCTTTGGAGTCCACCCTGCATTATATATGCCTTCACCTTAGGATTACCTTTGTGAAAATAAGTTTTAAATTAGTATTATTACAATCATTTGACGATTTACACGTGTTCATACACAAATAATTAAAAAAAANACACAAATAAATACAAAAAACTATCATATATAATGTAGTTTGCGTTTGGGTAGGCCTATAAGTACAAAGAGTAAAGCAAATAGTTACTTTATTTTTATTTAGACGTTAAAAACACAGGTTATTACCGCCATACAATAAGGTCTGGGATTTCAAGGATCACTGAATAAAATGTGCCCACGTTCACGTTAGAGGAGATTGTAAAATTGTAGTGATATATCACGTATAGAGATCCACTGATATGCATTTGATCGAGGTTCAACCCTATCCGCCACATTATTACTAGAAAATAACATTATATGTCTTTAAAAGACAATAAGTCTTTTGACTTATCCCGATGTGACTTCAAATTCAATCGCGTTTAAGAACCGGCATCACTCATAGTGCGGTCACTGCTATAAAAAAATAGGCCTATTTATTGTGTTTGTTCAAATTGACGTAGAATGTTGTGCTGGCCAATGTTAGGAACTTAAGGAGGCTGTTTCGGTCATCGAGAAAGTAACAATCTCTGTCATATCATAAAGATTAAAATATTATGGATTGTATAGTTTTCTGTAACTACTTCTCTATTCTGTCTAAGCATATATACTCCCTTTCAACCTTCATCTACAACAACATTTTGGTATGTCAGCAAGAAAGATAGCAAAGAAAACAATAAAACTTCTTATTTCAAGGAAAGAGGAGTGCTTGCTAATAGTTCTCAAATATCTTACATTGTAGAATTAAATATTGCGTTATAACTGAACGTCAACGTGGCAATTTCTCGCTTACCGAGGCAGGCCCCGTAACTCAAAGAGTTGATCAGTTCCTAATATGTCAGAGAAATGTTCCTTGTCTATGATGATGGCTTATACTCATTTGATTTACGGTTTTCTCAATCTTTGTTTATCGCGGATATATCAATATTGGAGTCTATATCGGTAGACTTAGGGTAAAGTGCTCGCCTCAGGACCAGATGATCGTGGCTTCAAAACAAGCCAAGGTCGATAGATTTTTCTTGAACAATAAAAATCCTTAGCATAACTTCCTTCGGAGTAGAAGAAAAGCTGTCTGTCCCATGTCGATTGTGGCATGTAAAAGATCCCTGGAAGGTGAATGAAAATGCCTTACTCGGAAAAGTTGGTAAATACTTTCGAGCTCACTTATAGAAATTCCCGTGTGTTGATATAATCAGATCAAAAAGTGCACGTTAAATATTGCAAATAAAAAACAATAATCATCATCAGATGTTACCGCCTCTGCGTATCGTCTGGCACATCATCTTCCATTCCTGTCGATCTTTCCAAACTTCTCCCTCAACCACGCGTCTCCAGTCCGCTCCTTTAGCTTCCATGTCCTACTGTACTTGGTCCATCCATATTGTCCGTGGTCTTCCACCCTTCTCTTTGTTCTGTAAGGCTTTCTTAGGCATTCTCATCACATGACCTAGTCACAGTAACCTTTTTCTCTTCAGTGTCTCTTCTAACAGTATAACTTTAAAACCATCACTAATTATTTAATTCCTTATCCTGTCTCTTCTCGTTACATTCTCAATGCGTCTTAGGAACCTCATCTCTGCTGTCTGCAATCTACTTAAATCTCTCTTCGTCCATGTTCAGGTTTCAGAGCAGTATGTCAATACAACAAAATTGGAGAAAATAAATGTACACAGTATAGTTTAAATAAACTCCTTGGCATCAGCCCACAAGCGAGCTATACTGGCCGAGAGGCCGCTGCATGTTGGCGAAGATAATGCCAACATTTAAGAATAGAGGGTATCATGTAACCAGCACAAAGAACCCTATGGCCGTTAATCTTAAATTTCTAGATTGGAGCCGCTACTTCTTTATTCAAGTAGTTCCTCAATTGTGATCACGTGGCTGAGTTGACACCATTCCAGACCCACTGCTTAGGGATGGACATCAAACATCGCTGTTTATCGGGCGATGATTTTCAACCATCGATGATGAAGGTTCGATGTTCGCACTATCGACGTTTGCTGATCGATGACGTGTGTGCCTCGTATGTCACTACAGAACATCGATTGTGTAAAATCATCGACCAACAAACATTATCTAATCATCTAGTGTATCTAAACGAGGGTTCTTACTGGCTTACCTTCTGGTAGGGATGATATCGCATGGAAGACATTAATGTCCATACCGAAATGATAGCATCAATGAGAAAAATCATTACAGTAATTGCATAGCATTAATTTTATAGAACCGAACCCTTCCTTCACCTCTGACAAGACGTGTACTAATCACAACTTGTTAATGTGAGGAATGCCAGGCCTCCACCGTGGTTCGGATTCCACGTTAAACTGTAAGTCCTCCATTTAATCTCACAATCATTCTACCATCACACATTAGCGTAAGTGCGTATAACCCAAACGGGTAGTAAGACGCGGTGATAATAATAATAATAATTTTATAGAATAAAGAAAACACGGAATTGTTTTAAAAAATCAAAGTGTAAATGAAGATTAATTTAAGCGGAGGATCGTAAGGGTTTGTTGAGGCAGAAGGGCAGAGCTGACACCCGTGGTACCAACAAACACACACATGTATTTTATGTATATTATTACAATTTGTATATCGGTACAAAATATCGATGGCTGAACATTTTCAAACTACAAAAATCGATGGCTTGTGCATTTAACTTTTAAAATAATTGTTTTGAAAACATCAATGTCCCATGTTCATTCCTACCTGTATCTGGTGATGGGTAAAGGAAGACAAACCTTAACAAGGACAAGAAACAGTTTAGAAAGAAATATGGTTTTGAATTGAGTGTTTTTACAAACGGTGGAGGACGAATTTTTATTATTCTAATTACTGAGCAGTCATTATCAAACACTCGTTATATACAAAAAGGTATATTTTTGTATCTGTTGTGCATGTATTTATTTTTTAATATTATTTGTTAGAATGTAAGTTGAAGTTTTTGAATCAATGAATATAAATGCACTTCAGATATGGTTATTTAATTTTTTTTTAAATAAAATAAAAACAAAAAATAAAAAAATGAATATAAATGCACTTCAGATACGGTTATTTAATTTTTTTTAAATAAAATAAAAACAGCTGTTTTATCTGTAAAAATCGATATTTTCAAAAACGTAGTTTT
>CABFWO010006786.1:8293-31377 GCA_902155825.1 Timema genevievae | reverse complement strand
AATGTACATTATTCCGTTCAGAAATCTTACGAGTTTATAGAAAGAGAGAGAAAGTCTGTGCGGTGTGCCGTACCATTTATTTGTGTATAGCGAGGCGCAGTAACGTAAAAAATCTGATTATTTAACGTTCGACCAAATTTATTAAGAGCGTGCATTACTTCACATGCCAATCAACTAACTCTGTGATACAGTCGGCTAGAAATCGTAAATTTACACGAACACTATTGCACGTGGATCATTTCTGATTAAACATTAATGGAGATAAAGAGTCAATAGAAGTTCCTAATACTCAACATTGTTGAAATGTTAAATGATATTTGTATAAAATTGCATTGAAAAGGCCGTTTTCTGACCATTTTAGAATGGCTTTACACATAGGCACTGTGCACAAATCCTCAGTCTGTCATAATAGGGGCAACCTGTAGTTATTAACAAGAAACTGTGTCGCTTTGTCCCCCATCGTCACCGCGGAAGATTTCGAGTAATCATTCAAATACGAAAACACTGCACACATTTTTGGCCTATCTTGGTCTTTTCGTGTTTACACCCATACCTCGCGTGCACACATACAGACGCAGATGCGAGCCGAGAGCTTAGTTGGGCCTGCTATGATGAACGCTCTTAAATGCGTAAAATATATATTTTACCATTCCTGCCGTATTAAAAATATGAATGATCTGATTGGGGGACGTCACAATGTTACCTTATTTTCATTTATGAACCTCACGTTTGAGATTTAAGTGTACTACTAAAATATCACTTTACATTTAACATGGTAACTGATGTGGAGTGCTCTAGGTAACATTGAGAATTTTATTCCCTTAATTTAAACTTTTTAACTACAAAATATAAATGTTTGTTGAAATACATTTATTTAAAAATTGGGAAGCAGTGATCTCCTATCTATAAAACTATTTTATTTGTGTAAGATCTTTATTTTGGTTGAGATATTAACAAAATTGTTTAGATAGAAACGAATATTTTGAATTGGGAAATTATTAACTATGATATTATCTCAGGTGGTTATTTCGGGCAACGAATTGCGTGGCTATCCCGGGCAACGCTTTTTTTTTTGCTTAGACAGACAGTCAAAAATCTTTTCATTTTAATTTTTCCGACACCTTTTTTAATAGATTTTAAAAAAATCTACTAAAAAATATTACAATTTTAACTTCGAAGTGCACATGTTTGTTCCCAGGGGCTACTAATTAAAAAAAAATAGCCCTCTGTATTCGGTAAGTATCGCACAACGCTCATGACAGATAAACTCTTAATTTTATTAATATAAATAGCTAAAAACTATTTCGAGCTACAGTAGCCCCATGGCTTCTTTGGTGCTGACTGACAGCTCACAGCTGACAGCTGACGGCTTTGAAAAGCTACCAGACCAAATTATGTATCTCTACGCCGAACCACATGATCTGCAAAAAACATGTGTTTAGTAGCTGTCAGCTGTGAACTGTCAGTCAGCACCAAAGAAGCCATGAGGCTGCTGTACCTAGTTTTCCATAAAATACTAAACAGGTCACCTCTTTGGATTGTAACAATAGTTACAGAAGTAAAAGACCCTCATATAGCGAACATAAACATTCAATTCACCACACCAATGATCTCGCTAACAAAGGCGTCAGTTTCATCATACCTGGACTATCAATAACAAGCTCAAGGTTCAAATCCCAGCTGTATATACTAAGTGTGGTTATCTGAAATAATTTCAATCTCTGCAAATGCGAGTACCCTGCCACTGAAATTTACCTTCTTTGTTAATGGTTACTCATTTCTTGTAAAGATGAAGATAGCTTGAACAAGTTGTTAGATGTGGGACATGATAAGTAAAAAGAGTAAGGCCTATATTAGCTAATTTTTAAGTTCATATATTCATTACTGCACATTTCATTTAAAGAAATCCAAATGATGCTGTTTTTAATACAGTACCTTACAATACGAATATCTAAGGTACAGCATAAATTAAAATTAATTAGGTCTATATTTGATAACTTCTAATCAATTGCCAGCAGGGTTGTTGAATGGGTTTACACACTCCTAAATATAGCACGGGAGGTCGGTATCTACCTTGTTATCTACCTCAGTGTATTGCAGGGTGTGAAGATTATTTACAAACTCCACTGCTTACAACTCATTCAAACTGTCCACATATTTACACAATGCAGCTACACATTTTTAGCCTAGTTATAAAATTCCATGACTTTTCCAGGTTTTTCAAACATAATTTTTTTTTCTGGCACAACTTTTTCCTAGTATTCCTCAGTAAATGATGATTTTTCCGTCTACTACATTGAGTTATTATCACGATGATTACCATTTTTTTAAAATAACTTAAATGCTAGTAGGGGTATATAACCCGAAAGGGTAGTTAGATGCGGTGCAAAAAAAAAAAGACTTAAAACATCACCATTTTATTAGTTTATTCAGTACTAGCCTACACGTGTTAGGTATTATTTGTGAGACTTTGCAAATGTGTAAACATCCGAGAACAGATCTCTCAATTTGGTTTTGGTGTATTACGTGATTTTTTTTTTAGATTTTTTTTAGGTGACCTGGTGGTCTAGGGGTAAGGTGTCAGACTCCTGTGCTAGGGGTCCGGGGTTCAATCCTCGGTCCCGGCACAGATTTATNTTTTTTTTAGGTGACCTGGTGGTCTAGGGGTAAGGTGTCAGACTCCTGTGCTAGGGGTCCGGGGTTCAATCCTCGGTCCCGGCACAGATTTATCTGATTGCCAAACCCTTCCTTCACCTCTGACAAGATGTGTATTAATCACAACTTGTGAATGTGAGGAATGCCAGGTCTCCACCGTGGTTCGGATTCCACGTTAAACTGTAGGTCCTCCATTTCATCTCACAATCACCCTACCATTACACATTAGCGTAAGTTCGTATAACCCGAACGGGTAGTAAGACGCGGTGCTGCTGCTAATAATAGTAATAATAATAATAATTTTGTTCATTTTTATTAAATTCCAGACCAATACTCCGCTGTCCCTAATATTTATAGTTTTTTTTCTTCTCTGTTTTCACTGCCTGTACTACCACGTTATCTTACTGGAATAAGGATGAAAAAAGTAGAATTTATTTAAAGTAAGTTTGAGTGAGGGGAAAGTTGGAAACAACTTTGGATAGACCACCTCAACACACCCCGCTGGGGGCCAAGACCCACCCCCTGATCACCTGTGTGAGTTTGATTAGTTTTTGTTTCACTCTCTCTAACCTTTCATCTGCTTTTGTATTTTCTCTTAACATCTCTCTAAATATTTACTCTCTGAAATTATATCAACACTTATGCTTAGCGTAACAAAGAACAACATATTTTGTTTTACTAAAGAAATATCTTAAATTAAATACAATAGATTTTCTTTTTTTTTTGAACTTATTTTTTAATAGTCAGAATATTCAGAACTTTTTTTTATATAATAAGGGTAATTTCTCCCTTTTTTTTTTAACATAATTTAAAATAAATTCACAACAAATCATATATCTATAAAACAGTGTGAACTATTACTAACAACTTTCGCCTGAACAAATGTCTCGACTCCCGACTGTTAGCAACTTTCCAAGTAAAGATCATTGAAAGATCGCCGAACCTTCCCCCTTCCTACCACCCTTGTTCAGAAAGCCATACTTAAGGTGGGGTGCTAGTGAGCGCCAGTTTAATGCATTAATTTTTGCAGTTTTTTTCAGCATAAACATTTTTTGGCAAAAATAGATCAAATATTTCTTCTATAGAAACATAGAGTTAGCTTTCTGCACATGCTAATCTCAAGAGTTCTTGAATATCTCTCATGAGCATAGCGGCATTTGGTGACAAACGTTTTAAATACAGAGAAAAAGTTGTCACTAAATTCCAGGACACCCTTGACAGATATTAAAGAACTGTTGAGATTAGCATGCAAGGAAAACTATACTCTATGTTTCTATAGAAGAAATGTTTGATTTATTTTGGCCAAATAAATGTTTATGCTATAAAAACTTCGAAAATACTGCCCTAAACTCACGCTCACTAGCACCCCATCTTAATGGGTTTTCACCAAGAATAGAAAGAAGGTAAATTAACCTATCTCTAGTGCAATATTAAACTAACTATATATGAATAATAGTTTGTTACTGTTTAATCAATTATTTTAAAAAAATCGTAATCAAACGATTGGAAACGTAAGCTATTTGCGTTGATGCAACCAAAGCTCGAAAATTAGATTTCCTTTTCATTTATTAGTTTGAAGCTCAAGCACATATATTGATTTATATTTGATTGTTTATATAATTATTACGAATTTTTATTTAAATTCGGATTCTGAAAACAGTACCAGCACATCGTTAACTTCAATTTGATACAAAAAAAGTCTTGAAATCATTCATGACAGTTGAAATATGAGCAGATTAAGATTAACCTTTGAGTAAATTGGTGTGATGTGGGGTTGCATGTTGCCTCTGTCGGGTGTACTGAGGGTGGTATTTCCAGAATGATTTTCCACCCTCCCTACACGCAAATAAGGGTACACTTCCTCTAAATATACCATTTATGATCCCTAAAAACCATTAGCGTACAACTCAAACGGGAAGTAAAACGAGGTGCTAAAAAAACTTTTAGAAAATACAAACTTATATTTTCACAGTCAATATTGTTAATATTTTAAATAATTGAAAGTACTATTTCATAGTTGTTTTATATCTATCAAAAGTGACAGCTGAAGATCACGTGGCTTGACGTATAAATAAATGGAAATTGTTTTGGTAAGCCTAATTTTCATTACGGAACCGTAAAGACACTTTCTTCCAATCGAAATCGGACTGGACATTAATAATACAAACTTATTTTATTTGAGTGGTTCATAGCAACTTTTTACTACCAATAAATAAATCATTTTAAAAATTAATAAAAATACAATATTATTACTATTTTTTGATTGGTGTACTGAACGTGTACTTTCTAAACACACGTATTATATTAGCACATGCCCTACAAACTAGCCCAACATAGAACATTATTAGCCTACTACTACACATCTAGGGCCCAAAACCTAAATATCTACTAATTTGTTAGGACAAACCCTTAGACAAAATAATAGTGAGATCTTTGTCAAAGTCACCTGAATAGAAAGAGAGGCCACTAAGCTACCGGTCGACAACCCTAACCACTTAACCAAGATGACGGGCCATTATTATTATTATTATTATTATTATTATTATTATTACACGCGCTAAGGAAGCCGCCTCGTTAAGTGATAAAGCGTCGTACTAACGTTTCAATTAGACAATTACATTAAATAATGATAAAACCATAAATAATTTTAGAGTTTTGCACTTCACTGCAGTGAATACAAAACTATATCCTACAACCTTATATTTTAGCTAGTAAGCGTGATCTCAAAAGTTACACTTTACCATGGTGAATGTTTAAATACGTTAGGCCTATTTTTATTTTTATTGTACGTTATAACATAAGTGTTATCAACGAAGCTAAGGAGAAAACATAGAAAGGGTAGTATCGGTGAAGTGTACTCGTATTGGCGTGAATAGTGGCTGTAATTACCACGGCGATGAGGTGTGGATGCAGGGAACACAAGAAAAGGTAAGTAATTGTGCAGTTTTAATATCAACTTTTTTTTGGTCAAAATAAATTAAATATTGCTTCTTTACAAACATTTAATTCTCTTCATATGTTGAATATCTGGCAAGGGTGTTCTGGAATTTTATGATAACTTTTTTTCATTTAAAAAGGTGTTTAGATTATTATTATTATTATTATTATTATTATCACCACGTCTTACTACCCGTTCGGGTTATACGCACTTACGCTAATGTGTAATGGTAGTGTGTAATGGTAGGGTGATTGTGAGATGAAATGGAGGACCTACATTTTAACGTGGAATCCGAACCACGGTGGAGGCCTGGCATTCCTGGCAATCAGATAAATCTGTGCCAAACCGAGCATTGAACCTCGGACCTCTAGCACAGAAGTGTGACACCTTACCTCTAGACCACCAGGTCGCCCGGGTGTTTAGAGAATGACACTATTCCCACGAGAGATATTCAACAAATGTTATTATCACTATGTGAAGAAAATAAAACCATATTTATATAGAGAAGCAATATTTGATTTATTTTAACTAAAAACTGCAAAAACACCCTTTCTCGCGTTCCCTGCATCACCACCTTACACCACCCCTAATTCATTTGGATGAGATTATAGCTCAAACCTTTACTCGTCACCGACAATTCAATCTATTTCGAACCTGACGTATTGGATCTCGTGACCACCAATTCGGGTGGGACACATTCTCGTTTAGATTAACACGAGGCTATGCACTTATATACCCTAACAGGTGGTCACGTGGACAAAGGAGTCAGTTTCGTCTTGTCTGGTTTCCCGCCAAATGGAAGGTCGAGGTTCGTGTTCGCTTCGGGTATAATGCAGTGTATTTTCCAACATTATTTCCCACTCACCCTCAGCGCAAATGCGGCTACACTTTCTTAAAGGCTACCTGCATCATTATCGGAAGAGCCCGGATAGGCGATAATACGTGGAGAACACGTAAAACATAATTTATGCAATACTTGAAATCTAAACCAGGATGTTTTGAGTCTGTTATTCCTAAACGGTTTCGTACCCTCCCGTCTCACGAATGCAAGTATACAACAATTTTCTTAAGAATGGATATATCCGACAGCTAGAAAAATGTTACTTAAATCTAATTTCACATGTATATACGTTGAGTTATGTGATCTTAAACTGTCCCTTTTGTTCGACAATGCCTATAGAATAATGCTAACAATTTAATAAAATACGATCATTGTTAACAATAAAATGTGTTTGTATTTTCTAAAAGGTGCTTCAAATGTAGTCTACATTAGCAAGAAAATCAAGGCATGCGCGTTTTCTAAATTCTACTTTCACCCCTATGTCGGGTGAACTGGGGGGGGGAGGGGTTCCTAAATGGTTTTCCACTCTCCCTCCACGCAAATGCGGGTTCACTTCCTCTAAATTCAACCTTCCCAATTTCTAACCCATTAGCGTAATTAGTGCTTAAGCGTATAACCCGAACGGTTAGTAAGACGCGGTGCTAATTATTATTATTATTATTACTTTCACCATCTTATACACTGATTTTGATATGAATGACTTTCGGGAAGCCCCTTTTTATTATGGATATGCTTAGAGCCTCGACGGGACAAAAATATATTTTAAAAATAAGGTACGCCGCGCCACGCTACCCACTCGACCGAACCAGCAACTCGTGCTCCGCCCCTTCTATATCATCACAGCAAGCCGTCCCATGGCGACGCACAGCACCGGATAAGAAAAGTTGAGATGTCATTGCTGTTTGTCGTTCTATTTCTATCTCCTAGTTTGACCCAGTGAAGCCCTGATTGCCCAGGGATATTCCTGGCTACCCTCCCCCCTTTCCCCTCGACAAAGATCAATACCAACACGACCCCAAGTCTTCACACCGAGAGAGAGAGTCCCAGCTTCAAAGCCAGCCGCTAACACTCAGACGACAATTCCCGGACACCCGCCCGGTATTTTACGGACTGACGAAGGGTTTCTTTACGGACACACGAAGGGTTTCTTTACGGAAAAACGATTGTATTTTTTACAAACACACGACGGTGCTTTTTACGGACACATTATGGGTCTCTTTACACGGACACACGACGATTCTCTTTAAGGAACAATTTTGGAATAATTCTAAATTAATAATTTTGGTAAAAGAGTATCTAATTTATTTATATTTGGTTATGTTTGTTTTTACTTTCTTGCTATATTACAGGTAGAGAAAGTATTGTGATCGTAAAAAAAAAATCGAACTCAAGATTTTGATGAATTTCAACGTTTCATGACCACCCGAATCCGAAAAAGTGGTTTTTGCATTTCCGTCTAGTTGTCGGTCTATCTGTACCTCGGAGTAGAGCCTAAACTATTTTTACCGAATGGGCTAAAGCTTGATATCTAGGGTTTTCAAAGGGTTGCTCGGAGAGGTTTTTGGAATTGGATATCTAACCCTAAAATTAAGAGTAGTATGATAAAGGGCGAAAGGAGAAAAAAGTCGATTTTCTCAAAATCGGATCTAACGATTTTGATTAAAATTCGTATCTAGGCGTTGATTAAGATTATAAATAAATTGCTAACTTATCATTACAAAATTAAATATATCTTTATATCTTTATAAAACAATAGTTTCTGAGATAGTGGTAGATAAATGTATACAATTTTGTGAGCTTTAGATGTATATAGATACTACTTAAGTTTTAACGCAATAATTCTCTATTACCATAGAGTAAGTAAATAAGACGTAAGTCTCTCAATAAGTTTATGTTCTTTTTCCTTTAGCCTCATAGGGGAAATGTTTGTACAACAATGATCTATCTCTATCATTTTAAATTCAATAGTCGAAATTTACCTATTTTATTGGTCAACATTTATAAATGAGAAATTTAATAGCAATGCGATGACCATAAGATGTGCAACCCCCAATAAAATGTCGAAAATATCTCGGGTTTGCTAGTGTATATTACGAATTTTGAGTAAATATCTCCATTTATAAATAATTGAGTGAGAAAGTCCGTTCGGAGTTCCGTACCATTTATTTTACACTTATGTTGTGCCACAACAAAGCTAATTTAATATAATAAATGATATGAAAAATATATATTTTAATATGATGTATTATGAAACAAATAATAATTATGTACAAAATGATTACACAATTATTTATGATAAATAGGAAAAATCTTGTGTAAATGTAACAATAAGGTTGAGCAGGAATTATGATAAACCAAAAACTAAAATTCTCTATCTTCTATATTTTTTAATGTAGGCCTATTATTTTGACATAATTTATGTCTGATGAGATAAAGCTTCCCAGTGTAGCAGAAAACTTTATTAAAACTGAAACTAGGGCTTTCTTTACCTTTAACAGTTATACAGTGACTAGGTAGTTGGACATTGGGTCTGTTCCAGAAATTAAGTTTGGTAGTTTGTAAGTCGAATACTGCTATATCATTCGATTCAGAGTCCGCACATTAAATACCTTAAATAATAAAGTATATATTTATTGTAACAGAGTGTACATAACCTGGATGAGTAAATTCGACAAGTTCAACGGACTGAATTGCGCGAGTTGGGCTCCCTCAAAGCTATTCATCTATGAAGACCCCACAAATAATAATAATAATAATAAAAAGTGGACGAGTGGGGTAAGCAAAGCAGCCGAAAGCCACAAAGGATCCTCAGACAAAGGCTTCCCAACACCTTCATTTCCTTTACAGAACCTTATGACGTAAAAAAAAGAATGCATGGACTAGACTAAGGACGTAGTTTGCTAACAAAAGACAAGAAAGATAGTACTATATTGATAATACATTATAACTTGTTTTCATAAATTAAATAAGTGTCAAGGTTGATTCATCCATAAACCTGGTAGCGCTGTTTTTTTTAAAGCACCACGTCTTACTACCCATTCAGTTTATACGCTTATGTACTAATTACGCTAGTGGTTTTAAGGATTAGGGAGGTTATATTCTATAGGAAGCGTATCCGCATTTGCGTGGAGGGAGAGTGGAAAACCATTTATGAAATAGCACCCTCAGTACAACCAGCAGAGATTCGAACCTCGATCTCACCGTCATCAGCAGTCTAATTTAATGCGAGTAGCGCGTTAGATCACACGGCCACCAAAGCGGATGGTAACGATGTTGAGAGGGGATTGGGGGAGCTCTAATGTTTACATGAGGGAGGGTGGGTCCATCACAGTGTTATGTAACACAGATCTTATGCTTTGATTCTAATGTTGAAAACATATTATCGTTCATGTTTTCACCGTTAATAACATACTTATATAGTTTCCTAATAAAGTATTGCTATAACATTTTCTGAAATCATTTATAATACTAAGGATTTCAAATGTATTGTTTGTAATATTAAATCTGAGTTCTTCTTTCAATGTGACAAACACTTCCCTATGAAATGATGACTTTCACTCTTGATATGTAAAGTTACGTAATGCAGGTTGTAAGCTGGCTGAATGTCTACTTGATGTTACATGCAAGGGGTTGGGGGGCGGGGGGGTGGTAATCATAAAAGGTAAGGAAATAGCGTTCCATGGTTTATGGATTAGACCAAAAGTTGCAAGAAAGTTAGGTTTTTTTCCCCCTCCAAGATGCTCCCATTACATTCCCAGAGCTTTCCTTACTCTCTTTTAAGGCCATTTCACACAGGTAAAGTCTGTTCACCGTAGGAATTGTTCTCTGAAAGGCCTTTTTCCCTACCAGAAAGCTATTATATAGTAGTATATTGGTAGGAAAAAAGACCTTTCAGAGAGTAATTACTACCGTGAATGGAGTATATCCGCGGTGTCCACGGTAACCATGGACGTGCCAATTCACACTCCAACCAAATGTCCGCAGACATTTTTGATGCCTACAAACTTTAGTTGCTATACTGTAATGTAGTGTAGACGACCACGTGCTCTTCAAAACGCCAATGCGCATGCTCAGTCCAAAACATCCACGCGGACGCCTTACCGATCGCTCGGAGAGTGATCTGAAAACGTCCGTACCACGGACACCTAGGTCGTTTTGTGACACCGTGGACGTCATTGTGAATTGCTCCATTTGATAAGCTGGGAAGCGATTTTTACAAAACGTCCAACCACGGATGCCGGTAGGGGGTCTTTGTGCCGTTGTTGCGCTGAGCGCTGTTACCACTGTCAAGGGCAGTCGGCTAGGGTGTGAGCGCTCTGAGGTCGCGGCCATGGACGTTGAGTCTGCAGCGTCGAGCTCTCCGGAGCGATCATTATGCCCTAATTATTATAACGCTTCAAAAACCGCACTTTAAACAGCACGCGAACCGATGACGTAGAGTTTGGCGTTCAAATTGCAACCAAGTGTACTGATATGTGTTTTCTTTCATAGCCTAAATAGTTTTCCCTTTTTCCTTCCACGTAAATGCGGGCAGAGTCCCTTGAAATTCTACCTTCCTCATTCCTACATACTATTAGTGAAAATATGAAATAGCCCGGAAGAGAAGTAAGAAGCTCCCCCTCTCCCACACCAATAGTGTGAACATACAGGGCATAAGCTTTTTTTTTATTAACTTTGACATCTATTGTGTGACATACGTCTTAAGCTACGTGAACAATAGTTATTCTCTATAAATGAATATAATGTGTTGGTGAATGTTGTATCCACTGTTTTCTATATAACTTGATCACCAAGGAAAAATATCCACGTCAAATCCAAAGAGAAATATAAGAGATCTTTCAACTTTAAGGGCCCCTTTCATACAGACGTTAGTGACGCGCGACAAGCGTCCTCTAAATACACAGGAGACAATGAGTGCTTTTATACTCTGTCGCGCGTCATTTATGTCGTAGCGATCTGAAAAGTGTGTCGTCGTAGCTTAAGGTGGGGTGCTAGTGAGCGCGCGTTTAGTGCATTAATTTTGCAGTTTTTATAGCATAAACATTTTTTGACCAAAATATATAAAATATTTCTTCTGTAGAAACATAGAGTTTAGCTTTCTGCACGTGCTAATCTCAACAATTTTTGAATATCTGTTATGAGCATAACGGCATTTGGTGACAAACTTTTTAAATGAAGAGAAAAAGTTGTCATTAAATTTCAGGACACCTTTGAGAGACATTCAAGAACTGTTGAGATTAGCATGTGCAGAAAACTAAAATAAATGTTTCTATAGAAGAAATATTTGATCTATTTTGGCCAAAAAATGTTTATGCTATAAAAACTGCAAAAATACTCCCCTAAACTCACGTTCACTAGCACCCAACCTTAAAAGTCATAGAGATAATTTTTGAATAGGAAAATTTTCCGCAGTGGCGGCGGCACCTAGATCCTATTATACTTCAAAATATAGTGTGTTAAGAGAAGATTGAGCTATTAGAAGGGGGACGGGTAGATAGGAAGCACGGAGGATAGGGGAGGAGACAAATGTCGGGCCAACCTTAAAATTATTTTAGTTAACTTATTGATGATAAAAAATTGAAGTATGATTTTGAACACAACGGGTTTTCAAAGCCTTGCATTAATTTGTACACTTCCTATAAATATAACCTTCCAAATCCCTAAAAACCATTAGCGAATCAGTACATAAGCGTGTACCTCAACGGATATTAAAACGCGGTGTTAAAAAAAACAACTTTTTTTTAGCTGTAAGATAAGGGTCTTCCTATGAAAATTGGACTGTACACCCACGGCCTTAGTCCACTGTATAGATTATTGTCGCCATTGTTAACTTCCATTGTTTCATTTGAGTCGCGCCATACGCTTCAATTGCTCGTCGGTTGCGATTTCAATACGTGCGCACACGTTGGCACGATAAATGAACAGACAAAACATCGCGTAGCTTAATTACTAATAAGTAATTTGTTTTTCGTTGTGAGCACTAGAAAAGTAAATAAATTACTTCATAAGCAAAATTACTTCTAGTCTGTATTTATAATAGGATTTTAGTGTAGTTTTATTGAACTTAATATTGATATTATTTTACCATATTATTAGTAGGTGTTATTTCATAATGTTACCTATCAAAAGTGGCAGCTGCAAATCACACGAAGTGACGTAGAAAGATTTTAAAATAATTTTAAGTACATTTTGTAACTTTCAAAATTGTTTCTTGTTCCTTCAGAATCTGACTGTAGACAAGCTAATCAAAGTCATTTTTTCATGAATGTAATTAGTGAAACTAGTCAAAAGATAGTTCATTTTTACATCACGTCTCACTACCTACCGGGGCTAACCGAATATTAGCATGTTTAGAACGAGGAGGGTAACCACATATGCGTAGAGGGAGAGTGGAAAACCATTTAGGAGCAGCCTCATTCATTTCGCCTGGCTGGAGCTCAAACTCTGACCAGCCCATTAACGACAAACTAGACCAAACGAGGGTGACACCTTAGCCAACGTGTCCATCTATGCGGATTTAACTTTCAAGTTAAAATAAGGTAATGATAATGTATTGAACTAATAAATGGGTTTCAATAGTAAAAAACATTCTATCTAGATATAAGTACTAAATATTCAATTTTAGAGATATGTAGTCAATTTTCACCGAAAACATTTTTTCTCCCACCTAGATTAATATAACCACTATACAGGACGAGGTAGAAACAATTACACGATCAGTAACTTGAAAATTAACACTTTAATTGACAAGTAAATATTCACTAGCTAAATAAAAGCACTACACTTTTTCACTTTTTGAAAATAATGTCACTCAGGTGAGCCCCACCGGATGTCAGACAAACCTCAGCACGTTGTCCATCACTTTCCTCAGCATAGATCGTCTAATAGTTTCAGCCCCACCCTGTATATACTGTTGTAGTTTAGAACAGCAGAAGAAGTTTAAAGGGCTTTGCAATGTTTTATAAAATAATGTACTTTAGTGACTTGACAGCACATTACTGAACTAAATTTCGTTGAAATCGCTGAAAATATATTTTCCCATTTATTTGAGGTATTTAACGTGCACTTTCTAAGCCGAGTAATTATATAAGCACAGGACTTATAAACTAACTCAGATCTAGAAAAGACACAACATCCAACCCCCAACCGTTAATTCATCACTGTGAAAGGGGACACCCATATTTCACCAATGATAAAGTTGTCATCCCTGCCAGGAATCGAACCCGTTACCCTCAGCCTAATAGATAGACACACTGCCGACTTAGTGAATGTGTCGGACTTGATGAATAATAGAACCATTAGAAATGAAGTCGGAAAACCTGAAAACAAGTCACAGATCTAGTTATTTCAATTAAGTCGAAAATAACATTAACAAACAATAACCCGCTTTAGTGGCCGAATGGTCTAAGGCATCACGCAAGTGTTGGACTGACCTGCTGATGACGGGGAGCTAGAGGTTCGAATCCCGGTAGGATCTAATGAGGGTGGTTTTTCCTAAATGTTTCCCCACTCTCTCAATACTTACTTACTCTATGACATTAGACACTCGAAAGTTAATTGCCGCACGTACTAAAGTACACTATCTAAGACTATCTTGAGCTAGTTCTATCCAGTCAACCTATTACACCATATATCTTTCAGGTCCATTATAATGTTATCCTCCCATTTGCGTTTAGTTCTTCCCAATGGTCTCTTAGGGGTCGTCCATAAACCACGTAACGCTTTGAAGGGGGGTGGGGGTGAGCTCTAATGCCTACATACTGTTACATAGGGGGAGGGTGGGGTACATCAAAGTGTTACGTAGCACATATTTTATACTAAAATTCTAATGTTCAAAAATAATATTATTGTTTATGTTTTCACCTTTGATAAACATACTTATAGATAACTTCCGATTATCTGTGGCGTTGAAAATGCAAGTTTAGCACTTACTTTTTGTATATTAATTTTTTAATGCGCTTAGATGTTACTGTCTGCCCGAGACTACGAACTCCAAGCACATTAGAAAACACATATTTCCATGCGCATGACAGTGACATGTCTATACTCACCACACTTGTTTAAATTTGTCCAATCTACTGACTCCCCTCAAGTGCTTTTAGTTGGATAACAGTTGTCAGTCGAAGCGGCCTTAATTTATAATTATAGTTGAGTTTGAGTATAATTCTTTTACATAAGCCGTGAATAATCGCTTGTGTTTGTAGAAAAACAAAAATAATTTATTTAAAAAGAGGAGACTTGTTTATTGTTTGCGTATAAAAAGCGATATCCAGAAAATAAAAAAAAGTGTAAGAGTCTCTAAGAGATGTTGTAGTGAAATGGAAAGAAGCAAAAGAACAGAATTTATCTCAAGGCAAGTTTGAGGAGTCCATCAATAGTGTTATTTCTTCGAACCAGAAGCATGTTAGGAAAAGTAAAGCTTTATATCAATTATTTTCAAAAGCCTATACCTTTTCCCTTCTGATAAATTATTGTGTATGTATATAAATGCAACTATTATACACCCGCTACGGTGGCCGCACTGTCTAAATTGTCATTCTCTCAGTAGACTAGACGGCCGATGTTGGGGAGATGGGATTCGATTACTAGTCAGATCTATTGAGGGTTACTTTTCCTAAATGGCTTCCTGCTCTCCCTCCATTACAAATGCTGGTAGATTTTCTTTAAAATTCTACCTTTTTAGTATACATTTTGTAGGGTGGTATAGTCAAATTATAGTTATTCTAGTTATTTTTATTATATTTATCTAATGGAGTAGAAATGAGGAGGGTAGAATTTTAGAGGTAATCTACCCTCATTAACGGGGGGAGAGAATATCAAAGTATTGATAAGTTAACAAAAGTAAAATTGTAAATTAATCCAAAATATAATTTAGAAAAGTTGTATGCCTGGAATTGTTTAGATAGATCTTTATATGATGATAATATGACTATAAAAAAATGCACAATATTAAGTAAGATGTCTTCCCTCAGCGTCAAGCATCGTATGTGGGCACTTTAACATCATCATGTAGCGCCACTACAGAAAACGGCCATCCTACTCAGCACATAGTAGTGCCGTCTGGCTCTTACTCAGATCGCAAACCTGGCATCCATAACATAAATTTAGCAGAGGTTTTCCCTCATGAACGTGAGGAATTAGAGACCGTCTTTATGTTTTGTAACGATGTTACCAACAAATACGAGCTCAACCGACTCAACGCCAAGTATAATGGGCCTCTACTCACCAAACTGCCCTCCGGATTCTTACTCAGATCGCAAACCTGGCATCCATAACATAAATATAGCAGAGGTTTTTCCTCAGGAACCTGAGGAATTAGAGCTCAATGTATTTTGTCTGTATAAATAATAATAATATCTGAAATAATTTATAATCAGGATTTAAAATGGATTTTAGGAAGTATTAAATCTGAATCCCTCCTTAAGTATCACAAAACTTCCCTATGAAAAAATTACATTCACTCTGCGTGAGAAAAGTTATATAACACAGGTTGGGGGAGGGGGGGAGGCTATATGTCTACATGGTGTTACATGGGGGAGGGGGGCTAAAAAGATAATAAAAAAGCGTGACGTGGTTTATGGACGACCCCTTTGTCATACAAGATAACGTTTACGTACAATTTTTTGCTAAGTTTTCTATTTCTTTCTGCCCACAGATGGTGCGGTTTGAGTTTGGGCAGAGTATAAAGCAGAGAGTAAGTAAGTGTGTGTATCTGAAAAAGATAAACCACTTGTAGATGAGCTGGAAAACCTAAAATTGAAAGGAATATTTGAGGAGTGAACCATATAACTGGAACATCTAAAAACGGTAAATTTCAAATTAAAGCTCGGGGAAGTGGAGGGAGATATTATTAGAACAAATTTTTAGATGAAATAGAGAAATAAAATTTGGCAGACAGGTAAGGAAACACTCCAAATAATCATAGAGTCTGAAGACTTTACATTTTTAAACTATACTAGTGTAAATATTGGGGGGGAGGGGGGGGATGAAGGAATATAAACGGAAAAATAACTTTGAAGATGGTAGAAAATCTAAATTTGGAAAGCAGCCCAAATAAGTCTTAAAATTTGAAATTTCTAAGTGGTAGTTGGACAAATGAAAGGAGGGAAGGAACGGGTTTTAAATTTCGAAAATTAATAGAAACAACTTCTTCTCAGTGTAGTAAAAAATTGAAATTAGTAAGGAAGTTAAAAGGGCCACTTAAAAATACCCGAAGAATCTCTAAATTGGAAATGGAATCCCGGTAAATAAGTACAGGGATAGGGATACATAAAAACACTTTTAGGAGTGGTAGAAAATTTAAATTTGGCAAACAGGTAGAAGGACCCCTTAAGATAACCCAATAAAATAGAAATTTCTAAGAAAGAATTTGATAAATGACTGGAGTAGGGGATCAAAATTTCCAAAACTATTACAAACAACTACTTTTTTGAGTGATAAAGAATTTAAATTTAGCATGTAGGTTTAGGGATTGTTCCGAATAAACATCAAAAGTCTAAAAAAAAATTATATTTCAAAATACAATTCCGGAAGATAGGAAAATGTGTGTGGGGCGGGGGGGCAAGGGATTATAAATAAAAAAAAACCTTAGGTAAAGGTAAAAATTAAATTTGCCAGGAATCTAGAGGGAAAACCCCAAATAACAACATGAGCGTTAAATATTTTATCTTTTTAAGTGGGGGCTAGTAAAGGGAAGAGGGGGTTAAAATTTCCAAAACAAAAAGAATAAACTACTTATCAGTGTAGTAGATGATTGAAGTCTGTCAGGCAGGTGTAAGGATCAACATAACCACAATCAAGGGCTGAACATTCTTAAATTTCGAAATTTCGAAATTAATCATCATAAAATGGTGGGGGGTTACCCTCAAAATTTTCAAAACTAAAACAATATTTTTGGTACAGTAGAAAATTGAAATATTTTATGAAATATACTGTGCTGCGGGTCCAGGGCTCAATCCTCGGTCCCAGCACAGATTTATCTGATTGCCAAACCCTTCCTTCACCTCTGACAAGATGTATATTAATCACAACTTGTGAATGTGTGGAATGCCAGGCCTCCAGCATGATTCGGATTCCACGTTAAACTGTAGGTCCTCCATTTCGTCTCACAATCACCCTACCATTGCACATAGCGTAAATGCGTATAACCTGACCGGGTAGTAAGACGCGGTGCTAATAATAATAATAATAATAATAATAATAATAATAATAATAATAATAAAAAAATAATAATAATATTAAATATAGATGGTTGAACCAAAATAACAAGAAGAAATTGAACATTTAAAATTCAAAGTGGGGATACGGAAAATGGTCAGGGCTGAAAATCTACAAAACTAAAATTATCAACTGGTTATCAGTGAGGTTAAAAATTGAAATTAGGTGAGATATTAAAGTGACTTCCCAAAATGCCCAAAATGTTTAAAACTTGAAAATACAAACTGACAGGTTATTTTAGGGATTTTATGGGATTAGAAGAAATTTTCCCAAACTTATAAAAAAAAAATCTTTTGCTATGGTAGAAACTAGAACTTTCTAATATAACTAGAAAATTATGAAAGGTTTTTTATTTTAAAATTAAGATCTAAGTAGAAGGAAGGCTAAGAAATTCAAAAACTAGTATAAGTGTGCAAGAAAATATAAATACTTATAGCCCGTTAAGACGACCTCCCAAAGTAATCATAAATTAACATAAAAGTTGAAAAGTTTGAAATTTCAAAATAGGGTCCGGGAAATTTGATGAAATATCGGGGTATGTCAGAACTGCTAAACTAACAGGAAAAAATAACTTTTTCGATCATGGTATACCGTTTTAATTTTGTATAGCCAAAAGAAACAACCTAAAAATATAAAAACACAATACGTAAAGATCGAACTCAGTTTGGGGGGTGGGATGTAGGTAGTATTTTGTTTCAAAGATTTAATTTATTTTATTTTTCTTGCTTGCCATGATTGATTAGGGACTGCCATAGTCCAATATTGTACAAGGATGAACTTTAAAAGTGTTGGTAACCGGATTTTGAACTTCCTAATTTGATATAGTTCTGGTGCTGCTTAACCGCTGAAAGGGTTACGTCAGTTAGGCCACAGGACAAGTGAAAAGTTCGGGAACACTGCATTAGAACTGAACTATTTGTTTGGTGGTTTTAACTCTAATAAGAGTAGTGTTGCTTTCCATCAGGCAATTCACAACCATTCATAAATATTAGCCCTAAAATATTTAGATATGAACGTATAATTACTAATTCAATTTTATTTTAAATAGTATTTAAGTAAGATGTAACATACATTTATTTGACTTGGGATGATACTTTAAAGAAAACGTTTAACAATATTTTTTGTTGAAAACAAAGACATTTTAAAAAGTAACATTATTTTATAGTATAATTTGTATTTATTAATTATCCAAGATAATTATTAAGATTTATTCCCATATGTATAAATCCTGACATTGTGCTATGGGGTTTGTCGAATGTATTTTACGATTCCAAAATGTTGTATTAATGGTGGTATTATTTAAAAAATATTTTATAGATAAAATATATTACTTCCTTGTTGACACTTTAAATACCAACATTTGTAACTGTCGATCTGCCTCTGAGCCCACGCATACAAGCACCTTTATTTGAACCTACTACCCTTCATTTCCAACCAATTAGATACGAAACCTAAATGACACGTGTGTTTGCTTCCTTCCAAAGATAATACTAAGAGGTGAGAAACTCCAGTAGCAAACACAACTTGCCATACACTAAACTAATCACAGTGGTTTACCTCCTGATAGCTCATGCGGCCCTTGTCTTGATTAGGGACGCCGTATCGCCTCGGATGGCCCGAGGAACTAGCAGAAGTGCTTCTCTTTTTGGAGTGAACACCACCGGTAAACATCATCTTGTCTGCTAATATTCTCATGGCATTCCACAAAGCACATTATCCAAGCACACGAACACACGCCGATAAACCTATTCACAAGCTGGCCAAAATGTTACCACGAGTTGGCATTCATAGATCAACACTAAAAAAAAATAGGTGCAGTAACCATTAAGGAATGTGAAATAAAGTTTCTAGCATATTAGAAATAGAAACAAATGAGCAATGAAATTCGCACGGTACCCTCAGATAAAATTTTCAGCATTAAACAATTGAAAACATAATATATATGCTACCAAAAGATTGACATCACCATTAAACTAACAAAAACTGATTGGAAGTATTATATTACATTAAATATTGCATTAAAACAATAAAAAACAAATGGGTTGTAAGAAATGCTTCGCACGATAGTAAGAAATGAATTCACAGGATTTATTTTCACGAATTGGTCGCTGCTATATCCAAAATGAAAAGTCATTAAGCAGAAAATATGTGAGATAAGTTACACAAGAAACAAGTGAACAATGGAAAACGCGTACGCTACACCAGCGCGCTCTCGTGAAGGCAAATATCACGAGAATTATGACGCACAAAGCCCTCCTCAATTGTTTCTCTGTCAGTTTGTGTTGCTTTTCTTTCGCTTACTCTCCTTTCGCCCCCAAAGCTACATGTTTTGCTTCCACCCTGTACGAATGTAAAGACACATTTGGCCGATCAGAAATAGAAATTTAAAAAAAGAACATAGTGAAGTGGTGAGTTTCTTGGCAACCCGTATTAGCCACGGCAGAGAGCGCATGCGTCCTATCGCCGGAAGTGACGTTGCCCATACATTAAAACATGTATCTAAGTTTCAAAGTCAACAATTAAAAAAAAAGGAAATTTGGCCGGGAGCGTCATCAATGAGCGTTAAAGTTATGAAATGATGGACCCCTTTCATTAATTCCTCAATAAGACATTTGGGGTGGTATCTCTCCAAATTTTAATAGTATTTCCATTCATTCAACTCATCATTTTATGTGAGAAAGAGGATCAAGTTTGAGCCATATGAATCGTCGGTTGCAATGTTACGATAGCCATCACATTGTTGATTTATTATTCACACTAACGACTGTTCAACGATCTTCGTTGGAATTAAGAGGAACGAATTTTGTTTATTTGAAAACACAAAGTTTATAGCAGCAACATGTCTTGTCAGGGGAGGCAAGTATCCAACTTCATTAACTTTCTTTATTTTATAATAAAATATATTTAATGACAATAATATAATTAGATACTATGAACAGAAAATGAACTTGGTTAACCTTCCTTCTACTCATCTACCTTTTTGTCAATAAACATAATTAAGTCTGTCGAAACATATTTACTAAAGAGAAAATAAAATGTATTCTTTCCTAAATCCATTTTGTGTAGAACTAATTTACTATTCAAATATTTAACCAGCTCTAGAGTGGACTGTACAGCGACCGAATGATTTTCCAGTACTATTATTATTATTATTATTATTATTATTATTATTATTATTATTATTATTATTATTATTATTATTATTGTTGTTGTTGTTGTTGTTGTTGTTGTTATTATTATTATACCGGAATGTTGCTAATGCTTTTAAAAAGTTGAGTTCTTCTAAATGTGCCGGGACAGATGGAATTCTAGCTTTGTTGTTAAAGGCTATGCCAACATTTTCAGTCCATTGTTAGCCCATATATCTGACACCTTAGTTCAGTCAGTAGTGTGTCTATCTACAGAGCTAAGGGTCCCAGGTTCGATTCCCGGCATGGATAAAAAATGTATGATTGATGAAATGTGGTTTTACCCTTTCATATTGATGAATTAACGGTCGGGGATTGGATGTTTTGCTTATCATAGTCTTAAGTTAGATTATAAGGAAAATTAAGCTACGACAGGCCTAGCAATCCGGTACGGTAGTGGAAAATATATGGCTTGAATAAAAATAACTGACCCAGGCCACAAGCTGGAAACAGTGATGCCTCTGTGCTGGGGGTCCGGGGTTCAATCCTCGGTCCCGGCACAGATTTATCTGATTGTCAAACCCTTCCTTCACCTCTGACAAGACGTGTATTAATCACAACTTGTGAATGTGTGGAATGCCAGGCCTCCACCGTGGTTCGGATCCCACGTTAAACTGTAGGTCCTCCATTTCATCACACAATCACCCTACCATTACACATTAGCGTAAGTGCGTATAACGCGAACGGGTAGTAAGACGTGGTGTTAATAATAATAACAGTGATGGATGTGAAAAATTGTCACCCCATATCTTTAACTTTAGCCTGTCATATGAATCTTTTCCCCTTAAATGGAAACAATCTGTTGTCATACCTATTTATAAATAAATGGTACGGAACTCTGCACGGACTTTCTCGCTCCGTTGTTTAAAAATGGAGATGTTTACTCAAAACTTGTAATATATGTGAAACTAAATAGTATACACTAGCAAACCCAAGCATAAATTGCACTATACTTAAAACATTTTTTGAGTCCCGGTTTTAGATTTTATAATTTTATTTTTAAAGAATGTCCTCATTTGTATATTTGGTCTAGTAAAAATGATTGATTTTTGGGTCCACAAGGGTCAACAATTCGTATTAAAATTTCGACTTCTGGTTAAAATTTTAACATTTTATTAAGTGTTTCACATCTTCAGGTCACATTGCTATTCAATTCCTCATTTATAAATTTTGACTAATCATTTATCCTAAGAGGTTAAAGGAAAAATAACAAACTTTTTGAGAGACCTACTTATATTTAATTACTCTATGGCATTATGGTATTATTAAGTAGTAACTCTTTACAACTAAAGCTCACAAAATTATATTGATATATTTGCCAATATCTTAGAGACTGTTGGTTCTATAAAAATATATTTCATACGAAAGTTTTTTATTTTTAATAGTACTACTATTTTTTACATTATAAGTTATTTAGTATTTCAAATAGCTGCGGAGATACGGAAATCTACGCGTCTAAAAAGTACCCTAAAAGTCATTTTCATGGGAAAATGAAAATAGACATATTATTTAGAATCTTAATTAATGCTTAGACACGAATTTTAATCACAATAGTTAGAGCCAATTTTGAAATAATCTATATTTTCTCTTTTCGCTTTTTATTAAACTACTCTTTATTTTGGGGTTAAAAAGACACAAAGAGAGACGGCATTGCAAAACACACTTTTTAGGGTTCGGGGGGTCATGAGACATCGACATCCATTAACATTTCCGGTTAGATTATTTTTACGGTCGCAATACTTTACCTTTAGTGTTCGAAAAGTTAAAAAATATATGTATTTGCGTATATATTTAATGTTTTTGGTTTTATAAAAATATGTTTCTTATAAAATATTTGTGTTATAAATAAATATACATATTTGCAATGATAAGTCATTTCATATCTTAAATTCGGAGATATGATAAAAAAATGAGAATTTACGCACAGACCGGAGCCCTTAAAGTCATTTTGCCGAAATATTGGGGTAGCCATTTTGTTTGTAATATTTATAAATGATATTTAATCAAAATAGATAGAGCCGATTTTGAGAAAATCGACTTTTTCTCGTTTGACCCTTCAGTAAACTACCCTTAATTTTAGGGTTGGATATCCAATCCCAAAAAACCCTCGGGGCAACCCTATGAAAACCCTAGATATCAAGTTTCAGCTCAATCGGTAAAATAGTTTAGGCTCTAGTTGGAGGTACAGACAGACAGACAGACAGACGGAAATTCAAAAACAACTTTTTCTGATTCCGGGGGGGGG
>CABFWO010006785.1:0-31379 GCA_902155825.1 Timema genevievae | reverse complement strand
CTGTAACCGGCACAGACTATTGAATTTAAAGTCATGTTGCCAGACAGCGGTTGATACTTTCTCGCTTCGGTAGGCGGCCCCCTTAATGGATCTACAAATACAGCTTTTATTGCAAGTATTTGTAGCCTAATCAACCCTAAATGGTAGAGTTCATTTTAGTGAAAAAATTGTTTTCAAAAAGCTCAAAATCATTGTCGTGTTGAGTATTTTGGAAACTTTAGCTGAATCCTGATGACGCCTTATGTTTACTTACGTTACGTTAACACTAAGTGAACTTTACGTTACGTTAAATTTATCGCTATCCTGGTGTAGCATTGATTTATTGGTTTTATTTTTTTCAATCTATTTGACGTGTACTTTCTGAACCGACTGATTATATCAATACACAACATATGAACTAATTTATATCTATACTTGACACAACATTCAGTCCATGATCGTTAATTTATCACTGTGAAAGGGGGAAACCTACATTTTACCAATGATAACATTTTCGGCCATGTCAGGAATCGAACCTAGGACCCTTGGCTTAGTAGACAGACACTTTATTAACTGATCTAAGGTGTCGGACTTTGTGATGTTATAAACTGTTGATTGGATGAGGTAGTTCCAATGACTACCCGACTATACCTCTTTAACATGCCCTTCTAATTGGGTGAAGGCTTGTTTGTGAACTTGAAGGTGGTGTACATTTTTGGCCGCTCTCTAGATGTGAAGATTTAGTGTCTAATAGTAGGTCCTGAATTACGTGTAGCTTGGTTGATCGGCTCATGTAAATACATACGTTCGTGTGTGTTTGTTTTTATCTCAACAGACCACCAGCTGTGAGGTGGGCAGGAACTACTAGCTTATTATAAAAAAAATAACACATTCGGAACATTATAATTACCGCCTTTTTGTTCAAACACAACCAAAGAGATAGTTTTGTCTGAAATGTGAGATAAAAATTGGCAAGGTAAAAAAAAAATAGTTTTGGAAAAACTGATTTATCGTGACTGACTAGAAGTATCATTATGAATATTATATTATCTAAACAATACCATTGTTAAGTTTCTTTAATCCATTTTCTTTTATTCTCCCAACATTAGTGGGTTTTTTTTCCCAAAGAAATATATGAATATTTTCTTGTTAGCTACGATAGTAATGATAAAAAATAAATATTTTTTTCATTAGTATATTTACTAAAGCCATACTATTTTTGGTAGATTTATTTAAAATACTTTTATATGTTGTCAAATTTTATTTTGTACACTTTTAGAGTGCATTGTAATTGCATAAGAAGAAAACAAAAATATATTTATATTTAATCATCATTCCTAATTTAGTTGAGCCAATTATTAATTTATTTATGAGCAATGGCATCTTTAAAAAATGAAAATTTAAACATAAAAATATATAAATAACAATATAGTGTTAATATCTATTCTTATAACTTATGACATAGTTAAATTATATGAGTGAAGTAATTTTAAAAAAATAATAACAGTTTATGAAGATCACCTTTATGTCTTTGCATGTTTTCATCGCAACATATTTTTTACGACCTAGATTTGGTACATCTGCAAAAAGGACTTACTTTGTCTTCAATAGTGATGTTTATTGAATTTACTTTACATCCATTACGGTTTCCAGCCTATGGTCTGGGTCAGTTTTTTATTCAAACCCTATATTTTCCGCTACCGGCTCTCAAGTCCTGCAATATGCCTTATAATCTAGAATAATATTAGCACAAGCATAACATCCAGTCCCTGGCCCTTAATATATCACTATGAAAGGGTAAACCCACATTTCACCAATTATAAATTTTTGGCCATGCCGGGAATCGGACCCGGGACCCTTAACTTAGTAGATATACATGCTATCAACTGATCTAGGGTGTTGGATTGCTTATTGATTATTATTATTATTTTAAACCATGATCCTTAACAATTTAATCTATGAGGTAAGGATAAGGAAGGTTGTCTGGGAGGAAGTCAACTTAAACTAGTCTGTAAAGGAGATACCCGCCTCGGTGGCGTAGTTGGCTAACGCGCTAGTCGTGTTGAGCTCGACCACCAAGGATGGGGAGATCGAGGTTCGAATCTCGGTCAGGTGAACTGGGAGTGGTTTTTCCTAAATGGTTTTCCACTCTCCCTCCACGCAAATGTGGGTTCACTTCCTCTAAATTCAACCCTCCCAATTTCTAATCCATTAGCGTAATTTGTACTTAAGCGTATAACCCGAACGGATAGTAAGACGCGGTGGTAAATATTATTTAAAGGAGATGGGAAAATCATAGTTAAAAGTGACAAGTATTAAAAAAAACTTCCAGTGCACTCAGCCAAGATTCCAACTCTGACCCTTTTGTCACCAGAAATCTTGTATATTTAAATACTGACACCTTAAACAGCGTAAGCACTGTTGTGGGCAGTAAAACTTTTGGGAGTATAATAAACACCACCTACATTAAATCTATACGATAGTGAAAATGACACAAGAAAAACTAAGAAAAATATAATATTTCTCCTAAGCTTTTCTGAATCACATTTTTCTTCTCCAATATTTGCTTGGGTTGCAAGTTTCAGGGCTGCCACTATTTTACTAACATGAGATTTTCTTTCTTTTCTGTGTTTTCCAAAAAGGAACTCCCGTTTTTCTAAACAATTTAACTCAAAAGAATAGTAAAGAATAATGAAATTCAATTTTTCTTTCCATTGTTGTTTGGATGATGTAGTTTTGAACTTGATAGGGAAATTTCAGTCGCTAGGCAACCCAAATTTTCAGAGAGAAAAGAGGGGAGACAGGAGAGGATAAGACACGTATTCTATCAAAGTACTTAGTCAGTAAATTCACTTTTTCTTCTATACAAAGGCCTACCATTTAATGCATGAAGTTAGCTGTCCCAAATTTTAAAAAATGTTGGTATTTTCTCTTGGTCTTACAGGAAGATCCCCAATCTTTCCCTTTTTTTTTTCAGACCCAAATAACATATTTAGGTTTTGCCGGTTGTCAAGGTGCGTGGCACACCTGTAGCTTGTCCCACCTCTATATTTACACTGTGTACCACAGCACCTATGAATAAGAGGGTGGTTTACTATTGGTTCAAAACGTATATTTCTAAACCCATGGACACCATTACATTACCAGAGTAAATTTTATACCAGTCGTTTGACTAAGCTTACACATCCAAACGCACGTAAAAAAAAATTCTTCGCACAGCGCCTCACTACCAGTTTGTGTACTTAGGTACTAATTACGCTAATGGTTTTAGGGATTAGTAAGGCTATATTTAGAGAAAGTGTACCTTCATTTGCGTGAAGTGATAGTGTAAAACCACCCGCAGAACGCCAGAATGAGATTCAAACCTCGATTTCTCCGTCATCGGCAGTATAGTCTATTGCGAGAGTGACGCCTTGGAAAGAACGACCATCGAAGCAATTGCGAAAATGTTGGTACGATTACTTTTAAGACCTAATTTCCTCAGCCCGAACCCACTGGTGTGGGTATCCCGGGCGGGTAGTAAGACGTGTCTTTATAACGCGAGTCTCATGTGAAATCACTGGTTGATGTATTACGGTAGCGGACAACATTGCGTTATACGTAACGCGCGCTAGCTTCCTGAAACCACCTGCTGAAACGGTTGCTTGGAGATAAAGATTTATCTCCCTAACTATCAACATCATTTCTAAACGCAATATGGAGGAGAGGGGGTTGAATGAGAACAGGCAGAACCAAAAAATTTTCTGAGAAGAATGATTTATATTTAGCTAAATCAAGCGAAGGAATTCAAAACCGTAAATTACACTTCACTATTCTTTTAATGGATCTGTTGTGTGCGTAGGCTAGACTTGTACTATTACGTCTCTTAAGCGAAAACTGAAGATAAAGATTTAAAAGAGCTGGGGACTTGAAAAACTAATCAACTGAAATAGTTTACAGTATATAAAGTAGATTAACACATTGTTGAAAAGGAAATTAGTCATCCCGCGCTAAGAATATCGTGTACAAACTGGCAGCGTAATTAAAATGTAATTATGCTGTGATGAAGTGGGGTTTGCCGAGCTTACAAGGAATATCCAGGAATTTATAGAATGCTTCAGAGAATTTGGGTTATATGAACATCATTGCCATCCAAGGGATAATTTGATACACCTTGATGTTAAAATGTTACATTTCCTGGATAAATTATTCTCACCAAACAATTAGAAATTCTAAATATCAAAAGTGTTTACAGTAAAAATATATATTTATCTAAAATATATAATCTACGAAAATATGATGAGAGGGAAATTTTAAATAAAAATTACTGGCATTTAAATTGAGAAATAATGGGAAACCAAAATGTGAGAAAATAGCACATCATCATTTATAAACCAGTCCGAAATTTATTCCCATATTCTGTATCCATGTCAGGTACGCTATTGTTCACCCATTCTAAAATAACTTTATTGTATTTATTCATATTTTGTTGTGGGGGGGAAAAATACATCCATGAATTTGGAAATTTAATTTTTAATGATTTTATTTTATGTGGGTAACTGGGGGGTGTTTCATATGAAAAATAAGTATACGACATGTAAACACTATATTCGTTTTTCTAAAATAGATAATTCGAGGGTATTTGAGGAAAATTTGATATTTAAAAAATGAAATATAACCAATTTTATTAAAAAATATATTTAAAAAGTATTTCACGTGATTATAAAAATGTGTCTTTACCTGTAGAAAATTATTAAGGGGTGACTAAATTTTTTAAATGTTGTTACTAGCCATTATGAGAATATATGAGAAAGTATGTACGATTTTGTCATACCATTAATTTACACAAATGTCTAGAGAATACTTAGGAACGGAATTTCTAATCAAAATGTCTAAATGAGGTTTGGAAATGTAATTTTTAAATCAAGTATCTACGGGAGGCTTTCAAATCTAATTTCAAATAAGAATATCCTTATTTTTAAAACCTACAAAAACCAAGCAAGACATCTAAGGTGGACGTTAAACTCGCAATAAATTATATTTCTTATGTTTATGAAAGTTGGCGCTACTCAGCATTTCACTGTAAAAATCTCACCCGGCTCAAAAGATGTATCATAAAGCGGTCGTTCCATGTTCAACCAAACATTAAGAGTCAAGTTAATTTCCAGGCTTGTAAAGAGTGTTTGTTAGTTGGTATATCTCATGACTTGCATGAGTTGTGTTTCCGGTATAATTTCCATAATAGCTGTTGCGAAAAAGATGCCACGCGAAGTTTCATAAGTGTACTTTCATTTTCCTTCCTTTTTTTTTTTATGGTGCTCTTCATCACTTTTATTTCGTAACTCCTTTAACGAACATTTAATTAGAGCAACACGTGCCATTTTTGTTTTTAATTTCCAGTGTCGTAACTAGTTTCTTGATAAAAATTACCTGTGTTTTTATGCTTTTCAAGAAAGAATTTCCTCTTTCTCAGACATTTTATAGACCATTTTATAGGAATGGAATTTCGATTTTATTAAAAATGTATATTATGAAATGAAGTCATTGGTGTTTCAGATCAGGATGAATTGACTTTGATGAGGAAATGTATGCAGCTGCAACGCAACCCAATGTTTCAAGGATTAAACAGGATGGAGGTGGTAGATAAGACATGTATTCAAATCATATCATCAGTTTGCTTTTAATTTCTAAACAAGGGAGTGCAAAATAAATATTTGCAGTTTAATGTCCCAAGTTCATTTATAATATTCCAGTTTTTTTGTTTGATTTTATCTTTTTGTTCAATTTAATGTGTTTTCCCTTTTTTCTTTATTTAGAAAAAAAAAAAAAATCCCGCAGGTAATTTTTTTGTTCTCTGGGTTCGTTTTAAACATCAATAATGTTAATATTATTCACCAAAAATTATGTTCTCCCCTGTGGCTGAGTAAATAGAGTTGTAGACAATAATCTTAAGAGATTGGTTGGATTCAACGGGGTGCTGACGAAGATTTTTATTATTTATTTACAAAGTCATCCTATCCATATAGTAAATGTTTAGGTTTTTAAACTGCGTTGTTCTGAGTTTAGTTCCACCTCAATTTAATTACGGTTTGACATATATGGCAGCCATAAAAAGATCAACTGTGAATTCTGATATTACAAAATAATATTTGGACATCTTGTATAATCGTCAACACTATAAGACTGCCTATGTGTGTGCATACACCGTGTCTTATCACTTAATTACACTGTGTGTGTTTGAATGAAGAAGGTAGAGTTTAGAAATAATGTACCCAAATTTGCGAGGAGAGGGAGTGGGAAAATATTAAGGGAAAGCCACATAAATTACACCCAGCTGGGATTTGAGCCCTGACCTCCCCATGATAACCCAACCAGATTAGACGAATTTGACGTTTTATTCAGTGTGCTCATCAATGCATATTTAAAAGGCTTACTGTAATTTAGCAGGAATTAATTATATTTGTGACCCGATTCGGTAGCCGCATGGTCTAAGGCGCTACTCTCGCGGTAGACTAGACTGCTAATGATGGGGATATCGAGGTTCGAATCTTGGTTGGGTGTACTCAGGGTGTTTTATTTTCAAAAATGGCTTTACATTCTCCCTCCACCCAAATGCAGGTGTAAACTTCCTCTAAATATAACCTCCATAATCCCTAAAACTATTAGCGCAATTGGTGCATACGAGTATAACCCAAACGGGTAGTAAGATGTGGGGCTAAAAAAATATATATTTGTGATAAGCGCCTATACAAACTGTATTTTAAATCTCTTTTTCTCTATCTAGAAAGCGAGTCAATCCCGACACAGAGTGATTTCAAAACATATGTAGTCATTCGGTTAAAAGATTCGGCTCAGCTACCTAAATATTTGAAAAGCTATATCAACTTGCTCCAGAAAAACTTAATTAAAATGGTCAGTCTAGTACAGATTCTAAATGATAAGGGAGAGAAAATTAACAACAAGACATTAATATTAACGTGAAAAGAGGAGAGGGGAAAGGAAAATTTTAAGAGTCACACGCGGAATCTTACCCTTATTGAATCCACAAGCGTTTCGAACCCTAGATTTCTTAGTAACTAAAACAATTATTTAAAATATTAATGAAGCGTAGTTTTGACCTCAATTTTAAGTGTATTAAACATTAGATAAGTTTATCTTGGCTGACCATTCTTTCTTTCATTTACTAACGATATATTATTTCAGGCAAGAAAGAATTATATTAGATTGTTGTTTCTAAGTGTAGTTGCATTCGGAGCGTCACTGTTTGATTTAAAAAAAAACTCAACTTCCTGTAGTACTTTGTGTAACTATATGGTTCTTGCTTTCACCTTCAAGGATTTCAGGCTGGTGAGATGAACATCCTACATGGATATGGTCAGTAGACTCGACTAAAGGAAGTACTTATTTTATGAAAACCTTTTCGCTATAATTTTTTTGACCCGGACATTGACCGTCTAAAACATAATTCCTCCGTTATTTCTTATAAACGTAGATACTTATGAAACGCAAGATATTACGTATTTTTAATTTATACAACTACGAATGCGTGAAGCATGAACAAATTTTTTTAAAATAATTGTCTTTATCTTTAAATCTTCATGGTTGTGTTTCATCTGCACTATTCTGCTAGCCTAACCCCTTCAGAGAATCTCCCCATTGTGGTGTTCCTGCTCGAATCCCGGGGTGAAAACGACAGGATGAGTGTTAATAGTCAGATAATAGTGATTATGGTGCTAAATGCATAGTTATAAATTTCCAGGCAATGGTTATCGAGGTATATTTTGATTATTTGTAAACTTTAGGAACACTATGCTGGCTAGTACAGTCAAATTTCCATAGGAAGATCCTTTTAAAAACATACATATTTTTTTTGCGGCCAACATTGATAACATTTTATTATTGGTGTTATTTTATAACGTGGACTGACTACCAACACGGCGATCGCGATCCACCAGTTGATCATGAAGATTAAGATAATAGATAGCCACGGTTATTTTATGAATAACATTGAAAATAGATCCATTTCTCATAAACGAAACAAAAAAGTAGGAAAAGGAAATCAAATTTTACAGCAAACAGCTCCTGACCTCTAACATGAAATTCAAGCACTAATGTCATAGTTAATTGCGTAGAAACCCACTAGAGGCACTTCTCGTTTTCCCCCTCGCGGACGTTTCGGAAACGTCAGCACTCTTGAGTGCACTGTGACAGCTTATAAAAATACACGTGTGATTACTCTTCATTCTTATTTTGTCAGTGCTCGAGTAGTGTCAAGTGTTGGTGCTCCTATATAAGTTTGTATCAAAATAATAGTAGACCAGGCAGTAGTAAGAATAAAGCAAAAACTTATCACTATCACAGTGAATGGGAAGAAGCGTTCTTATTTATAATGGTGAAAGATAACTTTAGTGTTTGCCTTATTTGCAAATACAATGTTGCTTTGACCAATAAAGTAACTGTAGAAAAATATTTTTGAACTGTTCATAAAATATTTGCTATTAATTTTTCAGAGGGTAGTGAAATTAGGAAGATCAAAGCTCTTGAATTGAAGTCGATGTTGAGCACTGGGCAGTCCATCTTTACAAAGACTGGCAGTAAGACAAAGGCGGTGACATTAACATATTTCAAGCTTAATGAAGTTCTTATGAAATAAAATAAAAAAATTGACAGTTAAGAATGCGTAGACCTAGCCGAGATTCGAACCTCAACCTCACCGTCACCGACAATCCAGTATATTGAGAGATTGCTGGCGTTGTGACCCCACGTGCCAGCCACGTGGCTAGCTGTCAAGCAATTAGTTCACTTGCGGAATGAAGGTCAGTGGCGGTATCTCTTTGAAGAGGAACTCAGGCTGTTCAAGAGTGGCGCAGACCCCCTCAAGCTCTTTAATCTGGTTAGCAGTGCTGAAATATCGCAGGAACGCATCGATAGCCTGGACTCACTACCACAACGCACCATTTCATCTTCCTACCAACACTCCAAGGGCAGGGCCATACTGGAGAGTGGTCGTGACAAAGGTGAACTGGCTAACTTATCTTTAGTTACAGTGATTACACAATGAAGACAAAAAGCGCTAGTATCGTTACAAATTATCACTCGCGCAATTCAAATACTTTTTGAAAAGTTTAAACCAGAGAGTTTTAATTTTATGATTTTAGGTAATAAATAAAATTATAAATATCATAAATAAAGTGTATTAAAATCTGGAAACATGGTGGCACCAATCTTTAGAACTTTCTGAGACGATTGGTGTTTGAAATGTACTTGGTAAATTTTTTAGTAGTATGCCTGAACATGAAGACTAGTCAAAGTAATAATGGCATTTAAAAGGGAAAAAAAATAGGAATTTTTAAACTAGGCAATTGTAATGTCAATCCAAATGTAACAAATCTAAACGATAAATCGAACTATTATAAAACCATTATGCCTACTGCACTACTAGGAAATAGAAGCTTTGATTTATTTATTTTTGCCCAAATTCACATTCAAATGATTTATATGATTTAGTTCAATTATTTATCCAATATAATATTAGATTTTTAATGAAAAATAATATAATCTTTATTTATCTACGCTACGATAATTATTTCTAGTGGTTTTTGTCCAAAACAATCATAAAAATCTGTTATCAGGCCTACAAAATATGTTTTCATAGGGATAAGCAACGATCATAGCTTTAGATCATATTGCTGTATATCACACAAACTAAAGGTTCACATTTGATCAACTTTTACATGATGTGCAGAGATTAATACATAGGGCTGGTATATATAATTTAAAGGAAATACACCCATTATTTGTATGTACGGGGAAACCGTTTAGGAAGAAATCACCCCTAGTAGACATACACCCGACCCTATTTTAATCCTGATCGCCCCATCACCGACAAACCAAACTAGATGAGCGCGACTTTAAGCCACGCGCTCACTGACGCTTTTTTTTAAACTGATTATACTAATGCATATAATATATCGCAAAAGATAAACCGCGATCCCTGCGTGTATTTTGAATTTTATGCTAGCAGACTTAAGAGGCTTCTATAGTAAAACTAAGTAAGCGAGAATACTGTCAGAGTTGGATAGCCAAAAGGAAAACCTAAGCAGCAAATTAGGTTCCATCATAACTATACGCCTTCAAATATACAATATTCACTTTTTTTAAAACTATTACAATTAGCTATAGCATTGTGATCCCACCCTAAACACGCAATAACACAAAACGGTGTAGCGCCCCTAGGTTGGAAATCACTGGTATAGAGACAGCCTCCTGGTAAAAAAAAAAAAATGATCACACTAAGATGGCTGTGCGCCGGCTGTGTCGTGTCACTACCATTCACACTCAAGGGACTGTGCGCCGGCTGTGTCGTGTCACTACCATTCACACTCAAGGGACTGTGCGCCGGCTGTGTCGTGTCACTACCATTCACACTCAAGGGACTGTGCGCCGGCTGTGTCGTGTCACTACCATTCACACTCACGAGACTGTGCGCCGGCTGTGTCGTGTCACTACCATTCACACTCACGAGACTGTGCGCCGGCTGTGTCGTGTCACTACCATTCACACTCACGAGACTGTGCGTCGGCTGTGTCGTGTCACTACCATTCACACTCAAGGGACCGTGCGCCGGCTGTGTCGTGTCACTACCATTCACACTCAAGGGACCGTGCGCCGGCTGTATCGTGTCGTCACTATGCTCTGACTGTTTTGGTCACCGTAGCTAATTTTGGCTTTGAGTTTATCCACTATCTCCTTCCAAATTACTTCTTTAATGAGATTATTTTCGTATTCTTTATGTTGCAAATTATACATATGTATCAACATTATTAAGTTTCCTTCAACCATGATTACTGCACACCTAGTTGTGTTGGAATGTTCTCCAGGATTGTAGATAAAACCCTTCGTGAAAGTTCGCATTTGCTGGAAGAAGCCGAGCTAAGAGAAACGACGCATGGTAGACCATAGGGCGCCCGGATTTCAATTCACACTGACAGGGCTGTGCGTCTACCGTGCTGAACCGTGACCTTAGGAGAATACTTTTGAAGCTATCCAAGACGTCACAATTGGATCAAGGTTGGTTCACAGTCGGCGCACAACCCTCTCAGTGTGAATCTGTCTTTAATGGGTCATTTACACGTATAGTTTTGTGAACCCATTTCCGATAATTCAAATTTCAACAAATTAGCTTAGTTGATTTTGACAAACGACTACTTAATTTTAAAGGCTATGGGTTCAGGAGTTCAGCAAAAATAGTAGCTTTCAACGAAAACTCGATTTTCCTAGCGAGTTCCTTAGCTTTTCTGTTGTGTGCGCAGTGTTTCATCTTTTTCTGCTGTGTGCATAGTAGCTCATCTGTCGAAACTATTTGTTTACATTACCACGGAAACCGTGAGATTGTATATAAATAAATTAGACATATTTTGTCTTTGGTTGGACATAATGAAAATAAAGAGCTAGGAAAGGGGTGAATTTAAATTTAGCATCGTAGCGTGAAGGGAAAAAGTATATATTTTGCTTGGAACTAAACACCGGAAGTTCAAACTCTATGAAAAGTTGATAACCTTTGATGCGTAAACCTTTATGAAAGCCTCGATCTATAGAACCTTTTCCAAATAAAAAGTGTTGAATACATTTTACCGAGATAATATTCAGCCACCGATGCAATAATCCACTTGTCCATATACAGCTATTATAATGTACGTGCTGCCACCCCGATCAAAAGTATGATCATGCCCTAACGTTGTACACACACACCCAGAGCTCAAGTCACTTTTTGTTTGATTTATCGCTGTGTCTCCATCACAAGGGTTATTAATAGCTTAATTATTAAGTTTGCATCTCGTCTTAGCACCCATCCGGTCTACCTGCGTATTTACAGTAAAAGACTTAACATAATGGAACTAGAATTCAGAATAAATGTACCCTTAGGAGAAAGTAAAATAATTGAGAATACAATACCGACATCCCCCTTATTGGCATACCAAACTAGAGAATACGGACACTTCTGTTCACGTTTTAAAATGGTTACCTGCCTCGGTGGCGTAGTTGGCTAACGCGTCAGTCGTGTTGAGCTAGACCACCGAGGACGGGGAGATTGAGGTTCGAATCTTGGTCGGGTGAACCGGGGGTGTTTTTTCCTAAATGTTTTTCCACTCTCCCTCCTCGCAAATGCGGGTTCACTTCCTCTAAATCCAACCTTCCCAATTACTAATCCATTGGTGTAATTAGTACTTAAGCGTATAACCCAAACGGGTAGCAGGGCGCGGTGCTTAATAACAATAATAATAATAAAATTGTTTGAGTAACGTATTATTCTAAAGGGGTGTGGATGAAAAGGATGGGAAGTACACGTAAAGAGAGGGCGGTAAAATCACAATAGTAAATCCTATGTCATTAAACACCTAAAATATAATTCTGCTAGGAATATTTAGAAAATGCCAACACATTATTTGAGGTCAACATTGACAACATATCCCTTTATTAGACTATTAGTATAATCTCATATTTATTGATATTATCTATTTAAAATTGCAGTTAATCACATGACTTTACGTTTGAATGTATAAAAATAGTTTTAGTAATCACTATAACTGTCATAAATGTATTTCCTATCTAAATCATACTGTACCAATGCACCTAGAAGGTATTCAAACCCCTTTCTCTCAATCACCAGATACCTTGTGTGATTCGTGGCCACCATTGCAGAAGTTCATTCTGTCTTTCACTAAACACTTGGAAGGGAACAAATCCTAATTTACAGACTTATATTATCTGACTTGGTGATAATTGAACCAAGGTTAGTATGTGTTTGTAAACAGAAAAAAGAGTTCATCACTCATACCAACTGATTATAGCAACACACGACTTCCGAACTAAATTAATTTTGGAACAAACACAATACACAGTATCCTCAGTAGATGGTTCAAAATTGGTATCTGGAAACTATTTTACATATCAATAATAATGTATCTTTATCTATATAAAATTAATTTATGGTTAGTTTACTGACAACAATTTATAGAAAATTTGAATGTTTTAGAAATTGACCTTGAAGATTGAACTCACAATGGGAATCTGTGAATAGTTTTTCATGATAAAAAAGAAAACGTTTTTATTTTTACAAATAACTAATAATCTAAGGGTAGCTTACAAATATATATATATTTTTAATTTGAATTTTGTTAAATATGTTTGAACAATTTGGTTTATAATTTATATATAAAGCGTGATTATTGTTACTAACAAGATGACGTGTTTGATTCTATGAGTGAAACTTATTTAAGGGTAGTTTACTAAAAACTTATTTTTGAAAATTTTCTTCGAAGCCATAATACACAATAGATAAATTTGTACAATTGTGTCGTACCGTTTAGTTTTTGACGTGCCACTATCTACGTTAAGAATCTTTGGCGTGCCACTCCACCACAAAATCTCTAACATAACCTTAACTTAGTACCACCATTATTTTTCTAAATACACAGTAAAAAGTGAGTAGACTATTTAAGAATTGAAAGTATAATAATATATATTTGAATCTTGATTGGATTTTTTTTTTCTTTTTCAAAACGATGTTAGAAAAAAATTATTAATAACTTAACCAAGCCAAACTCTATCAATAATATTTATCCAAGCCAAACTCTATTAATAATATTTATAAGTATCAAGAATCCACATTCCAAAAATAATCCATAATTATACCTTTCACACACCGTAATTGTACGACTATGATTTTTAGTGCTAATTAGTGACATCAATATGACCACTAATAGTAGAAGAAATTACAACTTTTTAATAACAAAAATAAAAATTTCTGTTTTTATTGAGATTTCTGGATTTCTTTGACATTCATAAATGCATTAATGTTTTGGTTTATCGTGTAAGAATCAAGAAGAGTCAGGTTTATTAGGTGTTTGTTAGTGAGAACTTATTTTGAGCAAGCTCATAATTGAAAATATTTGCTCATAGATGTATTAATAAGTTGAACCAAACTTGCGAAAATATCTCAAGGTCAGGGGTTATTAATGCAAGAAAATGGCATGTAGGAAGGCAACTGCAGAATATGGAAAACTCATGGCTGGATGAATTCCCAAGAACTTCTCTATACTTGCTGTGGATTTCATTGTTGTTCTAAAGATCATGATTTCAATTTGTACATTATAAAGGTGAAAAATAAAGGCCTCTATTGACAATGAAAAAGGTTTTGTGAAAATCTGATATTTTTTTCCCATTCTGAAAAATTAAAAAACCTTGTTTCGAATGAATTTTACAAATCGGAAATAGCACATTAATAATTGTTATCAAAGCCTGAAAACTCACTACATTCAATGTTGGAAAGTTTTTGCATTCAAGGAAATTGAGAAAACTCGTTGTGTGAAAGATTATGATCCTTGCAGTGTGAGCTTTGCTTTAAAAGCCCGAACTGAGCTGAGCAGGTTTGGAAAAAGTTTGTTTTACTTTGCAGACTTGCAAGTGCTCATTTTAGTTTTTAAGGATGCCCATGATGTCTCTCAGAAAAGCTAAATCCCATTGCCAAACTTCATCCTTCAAAAGCGTACCCTCATCAGGTGGTTTCCCATTTTCAACAAAACATTTCTTAACATTACCCTTTAAATTTCAAAATCCCTCAATCGCTATTCCTTGCGACAGTCACCGGACACTACAATGAAGCGGAAGTTAAACATGGAGTTTGTCTTTCGGTTCTTCTTCGAGGAGTTGGTGGAGTTCCCTTTTGTTGAGGGCTCAAGCTGGGATCTTGTTAATATTGTTATTAATTATTATAATAATTAATATTATAATAGCAATTTACTAACTTGGTCTTATTGGGTGATTTATTTGTTTGAAAATGTAATAATTCGTTGTAGCTATAGTTTTATTATCTACGGTGACTTTAGGCGTGCCACGGATTGAGTACCTCTGACAACTACATCAGGACCTGATCTTTATGTATTTTTATAACGAGGATATTACACTAATCGTTGCATACTATAGTTATATATACATCACAAAATTGTTTTCAGATTGGTGTAGGGTGCCTCAAATAACATACAAAACTTAAATAAATCCCTATTATTATTATTAAAACATATTATAATATTTCAAATAGTAAGACATGCATAGCACATTTAAAATAATTCAGGGAAACACGCCAAAAGCTACAAAGTGCAATACTTTCTTACCGGAAGCTCAAAACGAATGTGAATGAATTTTCTCGCAAACCTTAAAGCATGACTAAACGACTCCGAATATAAATTATGTGGAGTCTAGCCGCATCAATGATCCCGTGGGCTAAGACGTCAAATATAATTTAGTGAAAATAGCCTCCTAATCTTTAAACCAAGATAACTTGTAATGAAAGAAAGAAATTGTGTTGGGACAATAATCTGAGTTTGTTAAAAAAATTTAAACTACATAATGTTACGTATTAATGGTGTGTCTGGGATGCATCAATCTGTAGCTTAATTTATGAAAAGATTAGCCAGTATTAATTTATTGTTGCCCAGGTAACGCCCGAATATACGTACAAACCTACATCCTTTTTGTGGAGGCTCTTTCTATATCTGTATTCGAAAAGTTTTCTTATACGCTGTCGCCTTTATACGTACCCTGATATCAGCGTTGGCAATCACGTGATCAAGTGTATATCTGTCCGAATAGTCACGAAGGCTGCCGATGCACCCCGCACACGCCATTGAGCCCAAGTACGGAAGCAAGACGACTTTGACACGCTGTTGGTGCGGTGTTTGACTGGCAATTGTTTAATTTTCCTCTTTTCGTGTAAGTAGGGTGGGTAGGGTCCAAGAAAAGGAGGCAAACATTTTTGTTATCACCTGTAAGATCTTACTTGAGGAATTAACATTAGGAAAGAGCGCAACTGTCTTATATGGAGTTTGTAGCTTATGTGACAAGGTTTATTGTCCTTTCCCCACCCATTCTTTCAACACTCCTAATCACTCAAAATATTTTTTAGCTATGAAAAAATTTAAAAAAACACACACACAATTTTAAAAACATTGCTAGTTAATAATAAGTTGTGAAAGGTTGTATTAGGATAAAGGAATCAGTGGTAAAATAGTAGTGGTCTGTTGCTAATATAATATTAGTGTTAGTTACATAAAAATAAGTAAAATCTTTTTAAAAAAGCGTAAATATATGCCTGACTCCTGGTTAGTAAAAGAATCTCCAGCAGAAACTATTCCCTAAGAGACACCAAAAGAGGTGAGATTTTTTTTTTTCCACGTTTCTCTAATTGTTCAATTATAATTATAAGTAGGCTACTATTTACGTTATTGTTGTAAGAATGATAAAGGTAGAGTGTAAAGGAAATGTACCCACATTTTCGTGTGAAACTATTTGTGAAAAAAACTTCAGTACACATGATTGGGATTCAAACCCAGTCGTCCCCGTCACCCACCTAACATATTTAATGATCTATCATCTGCTCATTGGTGCGGTTAATAATACTGTCAATGCGGCTAATATTAAGATACTTATGTGTAAGTTTTAAGATAACAGAATTATTATAATATATATTTTGTTTACAAAATGCGTTATTCTTTTTTTGACATTTCTATTTTTACTTTCTCATAACATGATTCAATATTTTAATCGTGAAAAAATTTGACCTCGAGATTATGATGAATATTGACACTGTGTTTGCGAACTCAAATAAGTGTATCTGGAAATTATGTGTCCCCCCTCGAATTATGTTTGTCTTTGTCTGTAACTGTACAGGTACGATGTATTTTGTTCTAGTTTTATATTTAGGTATTATATGATATTACCTTGGGTCGTCTTATATATATATAATTCTAGCCCTTAAAATAAAGGTTGTTTACTAATAACAATTTATGAAAACTTTAAATTAAAAAAAATTGCTATAACAATTATTTTAATGGCTATCTAGAGTGTATTTTACATGACAGATAATACTGTATACCTATTTTTTGGGGAAAAAACTTGCTTAGGGGAAGTTTACTAAAAAATTTTTTTAATTAGATATTTCTCGAAAATTGATCTACGATATTGTTTAAAATAAGGTTTTACATGATGAATAGTACTGTTAACATTTTTTACAGAGAATTGATTTATTTGTAGTTTAAATGTGACTGTTATATCTCAATTCAAAATGTTTCTAAAATGGATTAAAGTTTTATTTTTTAAATATTTAGAAATTGGATTTAAAGTTTTTGTTAAAATGTTATATCCAGGCAGTGTTAAACATGAAAAATAGCAAGGGCTTTGAAAGGCTGGAATCAAAGGGTGTCCGGACCATCCCCCCCCCCCCTTCTTACTCTGGTTTTGATGGACCCAAAATAGGGTGTGCATGAATACGTATATTATAAACTTATATAGGATAAAAGTATAGTAAAATTTTCTAGCGGAACCCCCTAGAAAAACTAGCTTTCTACGCCATTGCTGGTGGCCAGTGGGAATTATTCCCCTTTCGAGAAAAAAATTCCCATTACCAGTCGAAAATCAAACCTGGGACCTTTTAGTCAACAGTCAGGGGCTCTAAACTATACCACGAGACCTGGTATATAATTGCATGAAATACAACAAGGAATTAAAATAATAAGATAATGATTTGTCCGTGAACACCAGGATAATATTTCATTGCACCCGCATGTTTTCCCCTCTCTATTCAGAGTCATCTCTTTATTTTTTTATTTTTTTTTTTTTGTTTATTTAGCAACACGTCTTACTACCCATTCGGGTTATACGCTTAAGTACTAATTACACTAATGGATTGGGAAAGGGAAATATTGAATATAGAAGAAGTGAACCGTCACTTGCGTGGAGGGAAAGTTGAAAACAACTTAGAAAAACCAACTCCAGTTCACCCGAGCTAGATTCGAACCTCAATCTCCGCGTCCTCGGCAGTCTAGCTAAACACGACTAGCGCATTAGCTAGCTACACCACTGAGGCTGGTTTTATTCTTATTACTTTCTCTCTCTGTCCCTCTCCTTCCTTGCTCTATTTCTCACTCCTCTTTCTCTCTTCCTTCTTTCTATTTATTTATTTTTATATTTCCCTCTTTCTCTCTTTTTTTTTCACTTTGTTACTTTCTCTTCCTTCCAAGTATACTTCACGGTCAATTTAGATAAATTTCTGTGAAGCCAGCTCACAGATTGAGACTCTAAAACTGGATCGAGCTATCTCGACATACCCTGGTTTTTCGAATGATGTTGCTTTGGACAAAACTGATAGGTTCTTAGCATCGTCTGAAAACAGGTGACACTCAATAGAATTGCAATTTTAGTTATGCGCGTGCGTGGGTAGAGAATAAGAAATATACTTGGCTGCTTTCCACCACCTTGAAAAAGTTATACAATGTTGTTGGATAGATACAAATATATTACTTTAACGTTGCGAAGAAGAAGGGCTCAACACTCAACTCATAATGTAATTTTGTATTCCTTCTCAATGCCTATGCTAATAGATTAATAAATATTTTTAAATAATTCATTACAACTTAAATTGCAAAAGTGTATTTAAAAAAAATTTAATTGTTTTGTTAAGAATATATTGTTTAAAAGGATTGCCAACTTCCGTTGAGGAAATTCCCTACTAACTCCTAATCCACCTTTAATATTATATTTATAGTGTTTATAACATAACACAGACTAAATTAATATAAACATGGCGATTACGAATTTCATGTAAGATTATGTTAGTCTAGAATACGTGAAGTGTAGTAAGTATATACATTAATATGCTATATTCTTTAAATTTAAAAATTACACTTGGATTTGGAAATCGAACCCAAGATCTTTGGCTGAGTACGCCAATAATTTTACCACTGCGCTATCCAGAAGCTATCCCGTGCACAGCGCCATTCTTCACCCATATCTTAAGGCAGAGTTTGTGATGGACATGCACATACATCGTCATTGTAGGCCTACTATTGGCAGTATAAGGCCCTCCAAAGTCGACTATGGCTGCGTTAATTGATCGCTCACATCTAATTGACGATTTCCACACGTCCATCACACACCCTGCCTTAAAATACCAGTGAAGAATTGGCATGGGAATGGGAATCACCCCAAACACTCTGAAAAATATTTTAGTTTTTAAATCAATGACCGGGAAAAGCGGTTTTCCCAAAAGAAATCCTAAAAACTAATAAAATAAAACATCTCCCGTATGGTATGGAATTAAAATATTTAAAAACCTTACAGAACTATAAGAGTCTGAATATTATTTTATGCTCTTTTGTTAAACTTATTTTCTTATTTCCAATATTTTTTTGTAATAATGCACATATCTTATGATCGCCCTTGGGCAAATATGGCGTTCGTTTGTGAACTCAATTTATGGGCTGTGATAATTATTTTGTTTCAAAGATTGTTTTTAAAACTGATTGGTTAACAAATTTGTTTTTTGATTGGAAATTATATAAATAGTTCAACCGTATGTCTAACACCATAGTTTTATATAGTTTTGATACCTGTCTGTCTTCATAAATATTATTCGAACACTTCTAAATATCCTAGATATTTAAAATTTTGAATAACGATAAGTCTTAAGATAGTGTTCTCTATAAAAGTCCTAAGTTTAATATTTAATGTGGTGGATTCAAAATAGTAAATTGAATTAGGCCAAAAACATTGAAAGTTAATAATTCCTTTACTATGCTTTAGACTTTTACAGTTATATGTAACTCATTTGTTTTAACTCTTTAACAACCATTTATGTTTACGTTACTCTTATTTCATTTTAAATTAGCAACAATAATTGAGAGCATAAATAGTGTGTATATCGAGGCCATAACTTAATCTTTAAAATAAATTTCAGCTTTCAATACATATTCAGAGAATAGACTATATTTTGATATTGTGCTCTATAAAGCCTACTTTTCACGATTTGTAACACAATTTAAAACAATAAAGGACTAATATTAATACATATTTTTAGGTTTTGTTCATTTTCTATGTGATTATTGATGCTATTGGTGGTCTGGAAACATAAATATAATGCGCTATGCGTGATAAGTGCTCGTGAGGGATATTGATGATTGAAGTCCTCTGGAATGGGTCTGAAACTGCCTCTACGAGCATTTAAAATTATGTTAATGCTCTCATCCTTTGACAATAGTTCCATCATAGCATGTCACCCAAACTTGCAAGTAAATATAAATGTTTACAGATACCATACTCCCTATGTTTCCAGACTTTTTACTTGGTCTGTACTATGAAAGAACAAGGCTACCTTATAGATTTCCCGTGTGAAGAACGGGTACACCATCTAGGTGTTTCTGCTCATTCAAATTTTTGTGGCATTTTATTTTCCTTTTGGGTAGTATAAACTATAACACCACCAAATATTCCATTTTTAGAATATTCGTTTGTCCATTTGTTGGTTTCATGTAAACTCAAAATGTACTCATCGGATCGAGACGGGATTTCTTCTGCTGTACATTTTATTTTTCAGAGAATCCTGTTAAGCCAGATACCCTCATGCTTGCTCATCATCGAGCAAAGGGGTGTTGAAAAAAACCGGGTGTAAGTTGACATTCGTCACGGCTGGCATTGCGAGAACATACGATGACACGTGATATGAGCTGGGGTGTGGAGGAGGGGGGGATGGGGGCGAGTCCATATTTCTTTGTGAATCTTCGTACGCACATAAAACAGCGCTCTTGAAGTTTCATTATTATCTAACATTTTAAGTTGTCTAATAAGTTGATGTACTGTTAAATGCGAATTAATCTACGGGAAAATTATAGTTAGTTAATATATGTACAAATTATATGTACCTCAACCGATAGTGAGACGGAACGGATATAGATAAGCATATGTCAAACCCCAATAGTTAAATTGCCCAGTTCATGAATCAGGCAAATTTCTACCCACTTCGTGAACTGGGCAAAAATGACATTAACTCTTACCCATTTAATGAACTTAAACTTATTGTACTATCTACTACAAGCGTTAGTGAAATTCGTTTTAAGATATGATTTTAAACTAGCCCAACCTTCCATTCTAAAAAGGATTAAAAGTTAATTTTAACTTAAAGACCAAACTCATTCTTAGATTGTCCATTCACGGGCCATGAAAAATTTGTCCAAGTCATGAATTGGGTAACGATTGAGCTACAAATTCATAAACTGGACTATTTGTTTGTCCAGTTCAGGAAATGGTCAGGAGGAGAGACCAGTTCGTGGAGTGGGCAAACATTTGCCCTATTAATGATTTGGGAAAATTCATGAATGTGGTGTAACATACGTATTAAAACAAAACTTCATACAAAATAACTTAAGGTAGTACGTTCAATAGTACACACTCATATCTAGGGCCTTAATATTTACTAATTGGATATCAAGGCAACCCCTTATATATACATATTTAATAATATCAGCTGGTATTGAACCAAGGTATCCTTAACTTGAGGCCAATTACTCAAACCACTAAGCTATAAGGACAAGTCGAAGTGTTTTATAAACAAATAAACCATGGTAAAGAAACATAAATATTTGTGCTGAGGGTATTTAACATTTCCTTTCCAAACCAATTGATAATATCAGCGTACGATCTACAAACTAATGTAACTATAATGCACAGCAACTAATCTCCTGATCCTTAGCTTATCAATTTTTAAGGGAAACCACTTAATTTAATCAATAATATTGTTTCCAACTATATCGGGAATATAAATCGGGTAATAGAGCTCAATAGACAAATGCATTACCGACTAAGTTAAGGTGTCGGTAATGACAATAAATAATGTCTTGAAATAATATAAGGATATTTATAGTATATTTTGTATTTCAAAATTTAAGACGTCTACAATCTAATTTTTATAGAAGAGCCTTTAATTAGACAGAAAAGTTACTAGATCTACTTTCAGGTATTCTTACGTCAAGTCATATGATCAACTGTTACCTTTTATCTATATCATAAATACCTATAAAATAACGCTTATAAGAGATTACAATTTGTATCAGTGTTTGCAAATAAAAATGTTGGTAAATTCTAAAAGGATTTTTCAATTAAAATTGGATTATACTTATACCTCTCCGATGTAGTCGACCATCAATTTGAAAGCCGCTATCTTAGACGAATGAATATCTCGAGAATCCTCAAGATCGGATAGTGAAGAGAAGACATAACTAGTGTAACTAATGGATGTGTGGTAAGAAAGGATATCTAATGGGGAGTGAGAAGGGGGGAGGGGGGGAAGATAAATGTTGGACCAGATGGATCTAAAGAAAGAGAAGAACGTGGTGGAAATGTAAAGAATGAGATCCCCGGAACACTGATTGAAGTTTCCGGTTATCGTGACAGGATGCTGGAAAATTCATGGCACTCTAATTACTTTATATTTATATCGTACCAATACACCAGGTAATCACCTATTTAAGTAACACCAGTAGTCGGTGGGGTTTCCAAGTATAGATATCTACTTTGTTTTCATTATAAGACTTAGTTGGTTCACGGTAACTTGGAATTTTTCTGACAATTGAAAGTTTTTTGTTTGTTTTCCCCCCCACAATTACTTACTAACTGTTTAAGTTTAATGAATTCAATCATATTAATAGAACCAGCATTTTTTCGTGGCTTCGCTCACATTAAACAATATGTCAACACATTCGATAACTTCAAATGCTAGAAAAGAATGAAACTTAGCATGGAGCAGTGTTTTATGTACGTACAAGGATTTGCGAATAAACATATACCTAACCCCATTTTCTCCTCCACCACACCTCAGCTCATATCATGTGCCATCATATGTAGTGTAGTACCCACAATACCAGCCGCGATAAATGTGCACTGCTTACGCCCTAATATTTCGACAATGCTTTGCTCGCTGATGAGCTAACGTGATGGTGTATAGCTTACCTTATATTCTTGAAAAATAAGGAGTACATCAGAAAAAGACCCATCTCGATTCTATGAATACTTTTTTCAGTTTATTGGAAACAAACAAAAGACAAACAATCAAACGTACATACAGATTTAGAGTCTTATTATACATATAGAGAGAGACGAGAAAGATATAATTGAAATAAAATGTATAAGATTTTTGGGAGGAGAGTGTGAATATCATTTTGGAAGAACATTCCTTAATACAATCGGCTAAGATTCGAACGCTGACCTCCCCGTCAATGGGAAACCAGAGTATAGTATCCAGACGTTTGGTTCAAGTTCCCGCCGATATTGTTAATTAAAATGGTGATCAAATTAATTTTGTGTTAATCTACTTCCAGAACATATTTATTATTATTACTGTGATAATGGAAGTTGATTTAGTATACTCTATATTACTTGCCAAAGTTACAAAACCTATTTGCAAAGTGTGTGAATATGAGATGAATTTGAGTAAATCTTCGACTATAAAAAAGACAAAATTTTCGTGAACGGACAATACAAAGCCGTACTCTGGCCTCAGCTGTTTATCTGTGAAGTCCGATGTATATTAGAAGGCACTCTTTGACGTTTATATAAATTTATAAAACCATTTTAATGTATTTATTCTTCAAATCAAGTGATCTGAAACTGATTTTTCATAGATGAGATCAATACCTATAAAATAAAACTAGTAATAGAGTAAAATATTATCAATTTTGACGGCAAATATACAGCCTTTATCATTGCTAACACATTAGCGAAATTAGTTCATACACGTATTACCTGGGCGGGTAGTAATACACAGTGAAAAAATTAACTGTCACAGTGATGGATCACTCACAAGAGGAATTTACCCTCCTCCCCCCCTCTTAGCCTCCTCAGAGCACTCGGATGGGATTCGAACTTCTAATTACCTGTCAACAGCAACCAAGTGTAATTCACGTCGAAAAGCTTAGATTGTAAGTTGAAAATCGATAAATTTAAAAAGTTTGTACATTTAATTTTCGACCAAGAATAAACAAAACTCTGTTCAAGTTCTTGGATAAAAGAGAGATGCGTTGAAGAAAAAAAAATCCTGTTGTGAACAGGTATTTACATGAAGATAGATTAGCAACATCTTTATTTATCAATAAAATATACTACCCATTTATTACTGGCCTACCACCTCTGTGGGCCCAAAAGGATGTTCGCTATCGAACTTGTGTTAATACAATTTAAGTGTACATTAATCAGACAGGATGCGTTTAAAAGGCCTTAAATTATAATAAAGGAGCTGTATTCATGAGTTAAGATATATAATTGTTTAATTATTTGCTACGAGCGTCTCGCTACCCATTCGGCTTTATATACAGGTGTTTTAATTTTGCAAAACGAAATATCTTTTTAAAAAAAATTTAAGAAATAAATGTTGCATATAAATTGCTTGGTTTTGAGACGCTGACCAAATTAACTCATTTTTTTTATTTAGTGGACGTCTTCAAGGTCATATCAAAGTCAACTATTGTTTTTCAAATGGGACCCTGATTTTTTTTATTGTAAAGTCGTATAATTGAAAAAAAATAGCAGTTTTCGTCTGAAACACCTTTTTACCCGAGGTTTATCTTTCCCTTCATTAAATAGAATGAAAAATAGTCCTCGGGTAAAAAGGTGTTTCAGACAAAAAAAAATTTCCATAGAGTACGATTCTGCAATAAAAAATACATGGTCCCATTTGAAAAAAATATTTAATCTTGAGAGGACCTTGAAGACGTCCACTAAGTAAAAGATAAATTAGATAATTGGTTCAGTGTCTCAAAACTAAGCAACTTTGGATAAAACCCTTTTTCTTGAATGCGTTTTTTAAAAAGATATTTCTTTGTGCTAACTTAAAAAAAACCTGTATAACCTATAATAATTACGCAAATGGAGTAGGGATGAAGAAGGTAGAACTTAAAGTAAATTTGCGAGAGGAAATAGTGAAGAGCCATTTGTAAAACACACCCTTAATACCTCCATTCAGGATTCAAACCTTGACCTCCCCTTCAATGGCCATTTGCACTAAATTAACTTGACATTTAGACCATGAGCCCACAGCTAGGGGTGTTTATGAAATAACTGTATAAATAACATTAATTTAAATTAGTTGAAAAATGATACCTAAACACGGGAATCAAACTCGGGACATTTTGCTTAGCGTGCCAATGCTCCATCACTGAGGTATCAAAGTTTTGGCCGGTGCTCAGTCATTCTACACTGATGGACGTGTATAATAGTCTGCTACCATTTTTCTCTCATTGATACAACAGTCACTTTCGACTTGGGAGGACTGTTGTAATGCCGAGTGTACAATGCATTATTATAATTACACCTTGTTGTTGGTATAGCAATTTAAGATTATTTTTTATTCATTATGATCTTGGTACATTTTTATTCAGATGTTGGTGGTTCTGTTGATAGAGTTTGTTCTTGCCTGATATGTATTTAGTTTTTAAGTTCATATTACTATTTTCAGTTATTAAAGTACTTTCAATACGGTAACGTTTGTGCTCGTAAAATAAACATTCCATAAACCTGCGGTGGCACGTTTTCTGGGTTATGGGCCCAGAGTCCTTTAAAATGAATGAACATTTATTATTGTCTGTGTGCATCGAGAATCAACATTAACGTTAACCTCTAGAAGATTTATCCTAGAAGAAGCCTTATTAGCCGCCATGACAGATGAAGAAAAGTGTCGTGTTCCATTATTTTATGGTTCAAACTTCAGTAACTGGAGGTTTAGAATGGAAACGCTGCTTGATGAACTCAATTTGCTGGAAGTAGTTCAAAGTTATTACCGAACGAAAGTAATTTTCAATGAAGCTTATAGTTCTGAAATCACAAATAAGAAGATAAAATAACTGGCAGAGTGGAAGAAAAAAGATCTAAAATGCAAGTCTCAATTAGTCCAGAAACTTTTAGACAACGTTCTTGAATGTGCCAAGGATAAGGAATCTGCATTTGAGATATGGCTTTCCCTTATGAATACCTACGCAAGAAAAGGCATAGCTAACCATTGCCTTGAGTATCTATGGGACAGAATTCATTTCACTTGCCAATGCTTGTACTGACGTCCTGTGGCTACTCAGTCTACTACTGGAGCTGGGCATCAACCCCGAAGTGCCCACCATATATGAGGACAGCCAGCCTGCCATCAAGTGTCTTGAGAAGTGGGAAGACAAAAGATTGCAACATATGGATGTGAAGTATTATTTTGTTAGGAAGTTAGTGTGCGATAAAGTTGTAAATATTGAATATGTTCAAATTGAATTTCAAATTGCTGACATTTTAACCAAAAGCTTAAATGTTACTAAGTTTAAACAACTATATAAGTGGATAGGATTGAATGCATCATAAAATAGGTTATGTATTTATCCATTCTCACAGCATTTACCTCCCTTCACAGCCTTGTTTCTTGCACTCATGCTTAACACCTTTGCCTCCTCCCTGAGCACATTTAAAGCATGCTAAATTGAGGCAAAGTGTTGGTATAGCAATTTAACATTATTTTTTATTCATGATGATCTTGGTACATTTTTATGCATATGTTTGTAGTTCTGTTGATAGTGTTTGTTCTTGCTTGATATGTATTTAGTTTTTCAGTTCATATTAATATTTTCAGTTATTAAAGTACTTTCAATCTGGTAATGTTTGAGTTTGTAGAATAAACATTCCATAAACCTGCGGTGGCACGTTTTCACTTGTGTCTTGATATTTATTGTATAAATAATGTATAAATATTGTATAAAACACATTTTATTTATTTTTGTATGGTTATATATAGGTATATAAATAATTGATCAAATTCATACAAAACAAATCGAGAAAAGCAAATAAAAAAAGAGAAAAACTAACAGTCTACAAGCTTATAAGATAATTTAAACTAGTCCTGACTAAATATCTTTCCCAATGATCACATGGTATAAGACAGGCATGTCCAACCCACGACCCCTGAGTACGTTCTGTGTGGCCCGCCAGCTCAAATTGAAATACTTCAAATAGCAGACATAAACAAAATATTAGGCACTTGTTGATGACCCAAATTCTCGCTAACTTCCGTGAAGTTTCCATAATCATAAGTTTAATGTTAATTGTGTAATGTATTGATGTATGTGGATGTTGGTATGGATATGTGTGTGTGTGGGTATGGGTATGTGTGTATGTGTATATGCTATATTTGGTTGGGTATAAGGTATTATAAACTGATGTATAGCCCTCGGCCAGTTCCCCAAGAACTTATGAAACCCCCAGTCGGTGAAAAGTTAGACATGCCTTGTATAAGGTATCAGGATTTTAAGAGAATGAATTGACGCTAATAGGGAGGTATAGGGTCGAATATTGGCTATGAAAATTAATGCGGCTTTCCACAATTTGTTATTATCCTACTATAATTTTATATCGCCTCTCTGAGCTTCTGTGCGTAACTTTTATCTAACTACCCTAACCAATATAAAAAGCTATTATTAAATCCCTTGTTTTAAAATGTATCAACAACAACAAAATAACTTATGAGTTAAATTGGTAAAATAACAATCTTTTAATTAATAACTATTATAACTTATTTAACACGTTAAACTATATTTGCAGGCTTTGTACAAGCTTAGGATGAACATATTTAACAATTGCAACGTTTCTAATATTCCTGTCGAAAATAACGAACTTCTACAGTGGTATTAAAAAATATATATACATATATATGTATAATTTCGATCTGTGAAGACGGATTTATTTTTAATGTGGTTGTTAACTAGTAGTATCGGAATTATGATGCATGTGGAGTGGGACTAAGAGTGTCTGAAAGTGTTATTCTTATGCTAGCTATCAACACACAATAAAGTAAGACGTCTTCTTTCATCAAGTTTTATAAGGTTAAGTTTGTTACTATACCTATTACTTAATATGGTCACTAAAGTAGCCGGATTAATATGAATCTCAAACGTGTATTTTCAAGTTTTTTGTTATTTCCTCATGGTTTATAGAGCCAGGTACAATTTCAAAGTGAAGACGTATCAAAAATTAAGAACGCGACAGGTGTTTATTTAGATTTGATTTATAGGCCTAATATTTAACGTTTTCTTACTTTAGTAGATTATTTAACTACCATATATCTAAAAGATGTGCAGTTTATGTATCTGGGTCAGCATGCATTCGGCTTGTCCTACTTGGGAATTACAATTGAACCGTTAACACACAAGCATTTCACGCCTTTATTTTAGAGCATATTTTTTCTTTTTTATATTCCCACTCAAATTAATATAAAATAATCAAAATACATATATAACTATTATATTTAATGCTGTTTATTAGAATCAATACCTGAATACACTCAGTCTAACTTGTATGTTGTTTTTTAATCCAAAATAAAAATAGAAATTAATGCATGGTTTTACAATATAGGCTAATAGATTTCTATAGTACACGTAAATACATTATTTTACTCTTATTAACGGTATCTAGCTTTCACATGTTAACAATTAATACTACAATATCACGGGACTTACAAACGGACTTAATTTAGTAATACGCCGAGCTCACATTCCCACGGATGCTAATTCATCACTCTAAATGGGAACACACCTTTTATAGGAGACACATTGAATCGAACTCAGATCCCTTTTATAGGTTGGCAGGATGGCAAACCATCTATCCTAAGGTAAAGGACAAATATTGTGTGCATCAGTCTTTAATAGGCCTAACTAGTATTCTAATTATATTTATACTATTATTAAATTTTACAATCAATCCACTAAGCCCGCATTAAATATTTAAATACTTTTGCATAAAACCATCTGTTAAAATCTGTGTCTGATCTCCTCGGACCAATGTGACCATGATTTATGTCTCGTGTTAATATTTTACCCCTTATTTCTCTCTCAATCAAAAGCTAGCCTTTCATAACTGGATTCGTGGCCAAGGGCAAAGAAACATACGTTTGAATCGAAGAGCTGGAGCGAAACGAGTCTTGTGCAAAACCGCCTTTATCGCGTGCATTGGGCCACACCTCTCGACAGAACGCGCGGAAGAAGAATTAACCAGTTACTATTTGGCCTCCTCGCGTTTTACCGCACACATGGATCTGCCTTGGTGCGAAAGCGGCACATTTCCATTCACATCTACACATGCACTTAATATGGAGACGAATCCGCGAGAAAATTGTTTGCCGATGTATAGGATTAATGGGGCCCTATTTACATCGCCGGTACTGTCATGCTACAGTAAAGGCACGATGACAGTATAGTTACGATACGGACGCTCATTTACATCAGTGATACTGCGATGGTACACACTCGATTAAGGGAGGTACACTTTTTGCTCGATGATTTTCAGTTGTGGGTCGTACTTACTCCTTGCAACACGTACTAAATAGAATCAAGAGTGTGAAGTTTTTCATATCTATAGCTAGCTTTTATAGCAACTATTTTGGGTGACGAGGACAAAGCCGTTAAACCTGACAGGGAAGAAAATCTGCCAGTAAAAAGGAGACGAATTTGGTTGCATCTAATAACTCCGAGTCGACAAATGGGAGGAGGTTTTTTTTATTTTTATCTTGTACCCTCGTCTCATGAACGACGAGAAGAAATTCTTCAAAAATGTATCATGATATAAGGAATATAGAAGAAAAAATATATTTTTTAATGTTTCCGGTTAGAGGTTTCTACTTTTCTTTGAAACATGGTAGTAGACTTGTGTGTAGAACGTCTTTCTAGAGCTTACTATCACTCCATTGACTCTACAATACAATACAATACAATACAATACAATACAACTACGATGACGGCGCGGTAAAATATTCTCTTAGAGTATCGTGTTGATAGCGAGGGTGTACTGTGACTGTATCGAGGTCGAAGTGTAATCGGTGATCAAAACAGTCACATTCAAAACAATGTAAGGACAAGTTTATCGCCTCGTTACTGTACCGTGATTGTATCGTGACTGTAACGCTGATTAAAATCCAGAATATAAAAGTACATAGTCTATCAAGATTAAGCTTTAGCCCACAATTACAAAATTGTGACCACAAGAAATTAAAATCTAGTTGGATACTGTTCGATTGCCTAACTGTTAATTGTTTCTATCTTAACATTAACAAAGAAGTAATTTACCTCATTTCAATTAACAAACAATATAATCCTAATTTTAAGGTTTCCACCTATTCTTAGCACATACACACATACACACGCACTCATATTTATATATATATATTATTTTAATAAAATTACTGACCTCTATTTTACTCATAAAAGTAGTTTCTATACCTACACAAATAGTTTACTAAACACATAATTTAAAAAAATTAAATGGCTTTTTTTATATTTTACTAAGTATATAAGTGCAATACTGTGTATACTTTCTGAGTCAATTATATGTATCAGCAAACTACTTTCAAACTAACTTCTCTTTAGAATAAACACAACATCTAGTCCCCAGTCGTTAGTCATCACCGTGAAAACGGATGTCCCAATTTCTCCCGATTTCACCAAGTAAAAATCTTCATTTTTTCATTTATTTGAGATATTTAACGTGAACTTTCTGAACCAACTGATTATATTAGCACACGACTTATACATTAACTTAAATCTAGAACAGACACAACAACCAGTCCCCGGCCGTTAATTCATCACTGTGAAAGGGAAAATCAACATTTCCCCAATTATAAATATTTAGATGATGCCAGTAATCAAACCCGGGATCTTTAGCTAAGTAGACAGACACATTACCGACTTAGCTAAGGTGTTGGAACATAAATTATCAACCATGGTTGGAATTGAACCCTGCTATCCTAGATCAGTATCTCCTAGCTCAAGATTCAGACAAATCTAGCAGTTCATAAGATATTCTAGATAAAGTTGCTAGTAATCTAAGTTATTAAGAGGCTTAAGAGAAAAAAGTTTCAATAAAAATGGCCTTCAAACAAAATGTAAAAATAAACTCCTCCAACCAAACCACTAATGAACGTCTAAACATCATTTTTTTACTTCAAACAAGTTCAATAACATTTCATAAGACTAACTTCACAGCTATGAATCCCTGAAAGAACCAATTCATCGTAGAAGCAAGTCTCCCTTAGTATGTCTGCCAAGTAAATCGAGACAAAGTGTCCTTGAGCTAGAACGATGTCTGAGGAAGACAATCGCTGCCAAGTTCAGTAATTCTTGTGCAAAATATGCGTGACGACAAATTAAATGTCATTGCCTTATTTTCTCTTGATGCTTGTGCAAGGTATTATTTTCACAAGGTTAAATGAAATACACTTGTTCACATAATACTTTCCCGTCCCTGGTATCTTCCAAGAAGTATCTATTTTTTTTTTGTGTGTGTCACTATTTCTCGCAATAAGATGGACGGTGAAACTGCCACAAACTTTAAAAGAAATCTAATTTGAGAGTGTACAAGCATTTATAGTATGCCCCAGTTAATAAACATTATCGAATCTTGTATTTATGTTGTACTAGCTTTTTCCCGCGGCTTCGCTCGCGTTAATGTAGATTTTATTAATAAATTCAGGTTGTCGATTGACACAGGGAATATGACAATAAAAACGATGAACATATTGAGGTTGT
>CABFWO010006784.1:7301-31390 GCA_902155825.1 Timema genevievae | reverse complement strand
CAGTGACGAGCGCCTTATACGTCAGAATCACAAATACTGCCTTAATGACGAAACGGCCTATAGTCGGGCTATCACTACTTATATATTTCCGGTGGGATACCCTCTCATCTAAAACACACACACTAAGCTGTGACTTTTCCTTCTAACGGTTTAAAGATTTGAACAAATAATTATCTGTCCATACCGTTGGTCACGCGATATATACTGAGGGAGTTTTTTTCCTAAATAGTTTCAGAATGTCTCGTTCCCCACAAACTCGGGTACATTTTCTCCAAATTCTACCTTCCTCTTCCTTATTACACTAGCCTAGGTAGGGTACGTGTTTAGCATCACTTTTCAGATAATTTCTACACACATAATGGATTGATAAAAGGAGATGCATTTTCCCAGTACTTTTTAATCTAGCCTCAGACACTAGCGCAGCTTTTAAGATAAGCAGAATATTTAGATTTGTTAGGTAATAAGTTAGGAAGCTGTTGGAAGCAATGCAGAAATTATATTAGAGGTCAGCAGAGAGATAGGTTTAGAAGTGAGAGCTGAAAAGACTTAAGTACATTATCACACATATAACATAGATTGAGGACGACAATTTGGAAATTAATGCAAACAACATATCCCTTGGTAGGGTTAATGGGCTCAAATATTTAAGAATAATTTTAAATTATGATAACGATATTAAAGTCAAACTTAGGAATAGACCATTGTTAGGAAATGCATGCTATTAATCATTGAATAATTTATCGACATATCGCCTACTGTTAAGAAATTTAAAACTCAGAGTATATAAAAAAAATTGTTTTACCGGTTATTATTTATATTTGTGAAACATATTATATTACCTTACATGGCGAGAATAAGTTTAGGGTGTTCGAAGACAAAGTACTTAGGGAAATGATTGAGCTAAAAATGGATGCTAATATAACGGAGGGGAAAAGGTTACATTATGTGTTACATAACCTGTACCAATCACCAGATATTGTTAGGCCTCAGGGTAATCAACTCTCGCAGGCTACGGTGGACAGGATGAATAGAAGAAACTAGAACCTCGTTCAAAGTTTTGACTGCCACACTTACTGTTACGATACATGTGGGGAGACCTAAATGCAGATGGGAGGATAACATTAGAATGGACCTGAAAGAGATAGGGTGAAATGAGGTGGACTGGTTAGAACTAGTTTAAGATAAAGATATAGTGTAATGAGGGGGACTGGTTAGAACTAGCTCAAGATAAAGATAGAGTGTAATGAGGGGGACTGAATAGAACTGGCTCAAGATAGAGATAGGGTGTAGTGAGGTGAATTGGATAGAACTAGCTCAAGATAGGGATAAGTGGAACATTTTTGTGAGTGTAGCAATGCACCTTCAAGTTACTAGTTCAATAGAGTGAGTGACTTAGCCGTCTAAGGTATTTCCTCCACTATTAGTTGATACATTTAATCAACTCCTCTCATATCTTCCACAACCTCTCTCCCACCCGCACCGTACAAGCTAAATTGAGATCTAAACTGCTTCAGGATCCCCGTGGTGGTTAGGCTGGGGAGCGTGGTTGCCACATTGCGGTAGTTTGCACGTTACTACTATGCAAGCATACTCAGTGACTGTCAAGAAATCTGGCAACGTGCATTGGTTGCTATGACAACCACCCTTCACGGATTGGTCGAGCATGTGACGAGCCTCCCCTCCCCACTCTGGCTGCGCAGACCACAATCCTAAAACAGTTTAAAGCGCAGTATAAAGCACGTATGTTACTTATTATCTCATCTGAGGGCTATGAGTAGCTTTGCTACTTCCTTATAGGGATAAACATTTCAAGTTACATCTTTTATCTCTGCACACAGTATATAGTATAATGCTAGATGAACTTCCACCTCTTAAGTTGTCATGTATGGGAGCTGTTTTCCCATAGTGGGGTCATCCGGTTAGTGATCATAAACCTCACTCAAAGAAATCCTTGGATTTATATAGGCGACATATATATATGTATAAATAAATATAGATCATATAAATATATATTATATAAATAAATATGTAGGCCTACCCTTAGAACACCTTAGTGGGATTCGAATCCTCGATAGTCGCGTCAGCGGTAAAATAGATCTGACGAATTCGCCGCTTAGCCCATAAAACCACTGATCAAAGTTTTGAATAGATAATTAAAGTTGTCGATAACAAGTACTAATAGAAGATTTTACGTCTAGTTAAAATAGATAATCTGTATTTAAGTTAAAAAAAACCTTGAGTTTTATTAGTTTTGACCTAAAGACATCTAAATGTCCTTTAAAGAAAAACAAAAAAAAAAGGTTAAGAAGCAGACTAATTAAAATGTTCTTTTTAAAAGGAGACAAAACCGTGATTGGATTTTTGCGATGAAATAATTAAGAATGAAGGTAGTGTATAATTACTATCGACGTGTAAAAAAAGGATGGACAAGTTCCTGTTAAATTACTCGCGGCACGCTGCGCGCTCAAAGTTGTGATAATTGCTCGGTAATGAAGGTACTAATGGCGGGCGCTGTCAAGTGGTGGAGAGATTTCCCAGGACTCTTTTGACGCTACAGCTGGGCCCGACACTGACAGACTTAGGACAAGAGTGAGATAACTCCCTAGATTATATATAGGCCTACCTACAAACTTGGGACAAACGTGAACTATCTCCCTATATCGACAAACTTAGGACAAGAATGAACTATCTCGCTGTACCGACAAACTTGGGACAAGGATGAACTACCTCCCTGTACCAATAAACTCTGGACAATAATGTATTATCTCCCTATTCCAATGAACTAGGGACAATAATGTACTATCTCCCTATTCAAATAAACTAGGGACCAGAATGAACTATCTTCCTATAAACTAACAAACTAGGGACAAGAATTAACTATCTCCTAGTACCAACAAATTTGGGACAAGGATGAACTATCTCCCTGTACTAACAAACTTGGGACAAGAATGAACTAACTCCCTGTATACCAGCAAACTATGGACAATAATTAACTATCTCCCTGTACCGACAAACTTTTGACGAGAGTGAGCTATATCCCTAGATAAACACCAACAAACATACCCAGTCAAAAGGTCTAGAGATATCGAGTATGTTATACAATAGTTTAATGGAATAACTTGTCTGTAGCTTGGTCAAATGGGACACATGTTTATACGTACTTTTTTAAAATTGTTTTTAACTCTGCTGTCTACCGCTGAAGTGGTTCCTAAAAGTTAGGGTACACCTTATATATTTGATTATAACTGTGTTTTATTCGTGTATTATTTGGGGAAGTAAAAAAAGAGCTAGAAATCATGGACAACAATATTTTCAACTACTTTTATAGCCTACTAAAAATTTAAAACAGACAAATTCTCAAAATTAACACGCACCGGTGGCCACGTGGGCAAAGGTGTCAGTACCTTTTGGTCTGGTTTGTGGTTGATGGAGATTTCGGGGTTTAATCTTGGCCAGATATACTGAGATGTCCCCCCACCCTTCCCCCTAAATGGTTCCCTCTTCTCCTTCCACGTAGATGCGGGTTACCTTATTATAAATTTAGCCTTCTTAATACTTACCCACTAAATGTAGCTACGTGCATACCTCGGATGGGTAGTAAGACGTAGAGCACCAAATATTTTTATTTAACTAGCACCGTGTCTTACTACCCGTTCGGGTTATACGCTTAAGTACTAATTACGCTAATGGGCTAGGGATTGGGAAGGTTTAATTTAGAGGAAGTGAACCCGCATTTGCGTGGAGGGAGAGTGGAAAAACCATTTAGGAAAACCTCCAGTTCACCCGAGCGAGATTCGAACCTCGATATCCCCGTCCTCGGCAGTCTAGCTCAACAAGAAACTGGCGCACTAGCTAACTACGCCTCCGAGGCGGATCATCAAACATAAATAAAAAAGTTGCTAACTCTACAGTTCAATTTTGGAAGGAAGAAACTTTAATAAAAATAACTTTTATTTTGCGTTTCACATGGATAGCATATTACTATTTGGACAGTGTTATTTCATTGTTATTGATAACTAGTAACCCCACGCGGTGCTGCCCGTGACCCACTGTGGTATGAGAATTATATAAGCCCCCCCCCACCCCTCCATGGTGTCCGGTTTCATTTTCAAACGTTATCTCTGAAACGTAATTCTAAACCAGATTAAAAATATTTTCTTCAAAATTTTGTTAAAAATAGCCTAATTAAAAAGCTAATTAAAGATTAAGAATCCGGCTTCAAGGTGCATTCGGACCCCCTTCCGTCCACCTATGTTAAAAATTTCAGATCTCTTCGTGCCGTAGATTTGAATGGGCATCGCACACAAACAAACAAACAAACAAACACACACACACAGACACTTCCTTTTATTATTATATATTTATTAGCTCAAAAGTGACAGCTGAAGATCAATTAAATTTACATATGAATACGTGAAAGTAGAGCTATTAAATTTTCTTGCCTTTAGATAAGTTCCTTCATATTAGAATTGGGCTATAGAATTTTCTTTTCTGCTGTCGAGGTTAATATTTAAATTGTATCCCTACTTAAATTGGCACAGCATGTGTTGGCTAATAAACAAGTCTGTTAGTGGACTAATGGGGGAGGTGGGGGTTGTATTGTCCCTTACATTACTGTTATTAGTTTCTGTCAAGGAATAACAGAATACATCCCAATGGGGAACCACGTCAGACAGTCCAGTACGGACGCAACGCAGAAGCAATTCATCGTCAATAATTAAAGAAACGTATTTTTAAAGTTTACATTTTTTAACTGCCATGAAAGAATAATAAATTCATTATATGACCTTTAGTCTAGCTGAATTAAATATAAATATTTATAGAAATATATATTTATTTTTGGATTATAAATTATTAAGGAGCAGGAATACTAAATAAAATAGATACAACGAAACGATTAAGTCCATTATATTATTAAAAAAACACATACACACAAATGGTGTGGATAATGCAAGATACTTGAGGATGCCTGATAAAAATATTTCAAGTTCTCATGAAAAAGTTCAAAAGAGATTCAACAATTGATTAGCAGTTTTATTACGTTTGCTTTCATTTTCTTAAAATTCTACTTTTAATTTTATAACACTCAATTAGCCGGAGGTCAATACAATTTATGGATATTTAATGTTTTTAAAAGTTATTTGGACCTTATCGTATTTTACTAAGAGCAAATGTTTAAAATATAAAGTAAATTATATAAATAAATATAACGAAATAATCGTACAAACTTTCTCATATAGTGTATCATAGCTTGGAACAAGATTTTCAAAAATAGATTTTCAGAAATCTACCCCTTAAATAAGTTTTCCTCAGAAAAAATTGGTCAAATTTTAAATTCTTGTTATTTTTTAGTAAATAATTTTGAGAGTAACTGTTAATTAACAATAACAATTATTATTAAAGACACGAGCGATTAATTAGATTATTATTAGGACTAATTGTATTTGAAATATTTTAAAATTAAACTGAGATATTCACTTTTGTACAGGGATCATTAGTGGTGTAAGTTCATTGACAAAAAAAAATCGACCTGTTTACTTTTAGAATCTCATTCCATACATTTAAATACATAAGTAGATTAAGACATAAACGGAGGTTAGCAGCTTTAAAATATTCTTAAATATATCTTATCTAACATCAAATCCCATAAATTCAAATCAAAATCGTCAATAAACGTCAAATTGAAGGTGAGTTTACAAGTTCAACATAAAAAAAAAAGAGATGTGATAATTGATGTTAATGACATTCGGGCTGGTCTCGATTAAACAAAATATAATCTCTTTATTGACAGGAGCTCCAACTGTGTCAATAAGCATTTCCCGATTAAGAAGTTGACTGCCGATACTTGAATGATTAAATAATACATTATTTTAAATACCACTTGCAACTGTTACATATGACATTTTTTTTGGGGGGTGATGTTATGATATATTTCTAAAATATTCTAAAAAGGGATATATTAAATGGGGATCAAATAACTCTATCCTTAATAGTTATTTTAAATATAATATACATGAAAATACAAAGAAAAAAAGGGGAAAAGTCACATTATACTCTCAACCCTTTTAAGGAACCCCAACAAATAATTTTATTTTTAAAGTAATTTAAATATGACAAGAGACCTCTTTTAACCATAATGTAAAAGACATTAGACCTGGTCTAATGTTGGTCTAACACAGGGGTCTTCAACCTTTTTATGTCTCAAGGGCCAAAGTTTATATATCTCTTTTTGGCCCGCGGGCCACAATACTCCACCCACAATATTACGATTGATTGGATATTACAATATTATTATACATTTATACTCACACTAGGGAATAGGCCTGTCTCACACAGGTGACATTCTTGATTTATTATGAAATAAGTTCTCTGCTTTTTGTTTTTCCCCCTTTTTTTTTTATAATTTTCATAGTAGGAGGTAGTGCGATTTGTCTTGTCTACTAGAATAGTCATTTGCCGGTTCAAAGTACATTTGTATTAAAACGTAATACTTTTATTCTCGTAAAAAGCAAAAATCGTTTATAAAATAACGTAAAATACGTATTTATTTTATTAATTGTTTATATGAAATATATATCTGTATTTGTCATTTCTTCCTCTTGAAATAATTTTATAATTGTCATGAGCCAAAAGGTCGCAAAAAATAAAAGATGCTGTTGTGGGCTGCAACTGGCCTGTGGGACTCCTGGTCTTAAAGATGGAAACATTAACTCAATTTTAGTTAAAATTGGGATTTATAACTTTTTCTCTACTATATACTTCAATTATTGTTATTTCATACCGTAACAACTATAAATAACTTTCCGAAAAAATGAATATAAGTGTTTGTTCCATTAATAATATTTTTTTCCTCCATCACGTCTTATTAACTATACAGTGTCGTAAAAGGAATAACCGAGATTGTACATTACAATACTTGCGTTGTATAACTCACAGTAATAAGTATGAAAGGTAGAATGTTAGAAGAAATATATCTGAATTTGCATGAAGGTTGAGTGGAAAACCATTTCTAAAAAAATACACCAGAAGCACAACCAACCGGGATTTGAATCCCTATTTTCCGGTCGCTGTCAATCCAGTATAACATGAGAGTGACAAGACGCGTTAGAGCATATGAAAACCGATGTGAGTGTAGCCATAGATAATCCTGTATGGTAGATTCTTACGTTTTAAAATTATTAAATATCTTCATTTACTTAGTATTAAAACCAAATTGTTCAAACTATTAAAAAAATCAATTTGTCAAAAATAAGTTTTTTTGGTAAATCTACTCTCAAATTATTTATATTTATCAGAAAATAATATATATTCTTAAATAACATTAGCAACAAGTTCCAGATATCCATTTTAAACTAAATATTAACTACTATTTTCAAATTATTTCAAATTTTATAAAATATGGTCAAGTAAACTACAATTAAAATAATTTATTTTAGAGAAATAACGTTTTAAATTAATCCTCAGATACCAATTTTGAAGAACATCTTTAGATACATTTTCAAAAAAATTTTAAATTTCAAAAATCATTTAAGAGTAAAAAACTACCTATTAAAATTTAAATTATTTATAGTGTAAAGCACTTACCAAATAAGCATTTTAAATAAAAATGTTTGACACATTAAAAAATATAACAAATTACGGTTTATTCATTCTCCCTCCACGTGAATGCGGGGACACTTCCTATAAATATACTCTTCCTAGCCCCTAAAGCCATTAGCGTAATCAGGAGATAAACGTATAACCCGAAAGGGTTGTAAGATGAGGTGCTAAGGAAAAAATTTTTTTAAAAATAAATTGTGGGTGACCTGGTGGTCTAGGGGTAAGGTGTCAGACTTCTGTGATTGGGGTCCGGGGTTCCATACTCGGTCCCGGCACAGATTTATCTGATTGCCAAACCCTTCCTTCACCTATAACAAGACGTGTATTAATCACAACTTGTGAATGTGAGGAATGCCAGGCCTCCACCGTGGTTCGGATCCCAAGTTAAATTGTAGGTCCTCCATTTCATCTTACAATCACCCTACCATTACACATTAGCGTGAGTATAGCCCGAACGGGTAGTAAGACGCGTTGATAATAATAATAAATTGTGTCGTACGTACTGGTCTCAAGCAACACCCACCTTACACACATTCATTACACGTAACTTTGTGTTGCTCGCTTGTTCTCACATGTATAACTTCATACTAGTTCAGTTACTCACCACATGTGGTCACTTGTACCCACCCCACGCCTCTCCTCCTCATAACATATCACCACCCCCTCACCTTCACCGTAGTAGTGTTGGACTATATATTTTTTTAAATCGTCTGAACATTTCACATGAAAAGAACTATATGTACTGTCAAGATAAGACGGTCAAAACACAACAAGAATACTCAAACTCTCGGAGCAAAAANGTACTGTCAAGATAAGACGGTCAAAACACAACAAGAATACTCAAACTCTCGGAGCAAAAAAAAAAAAAATCCCCTTTCATAATATGTAACTTTTATTTTAATGCTTCAAGTATTTCTGCTTCATCTAAATATCTGCAATTAGTTTGAAAGATATTTAAAGTTTAAAGGTATCACCTTGTGTTTAAAAAATAAGTATAATTTATAATGTTAATAACACTAAATCACTAATAATATATTTTTAGGTGTTTGGGGGGAGGGGGGGGGGGAAGTCAAATATTTTGAGTCAAAGCGAGCTTGAATCGAGTTTAGAATATTTTGTATTGTTTAATTTTATATATTTATATAATTTTAGACGCTAAATATAATTTAAAGAATTTTTTATTTCAAAATTGTTTGGCATATTTTGGCTTAAGCTGATAAATCAATGTATCATCACAGAATTTAGTTATTTAATTACTTTAGAATTATGTTATATTAACATTAATTTTTAATATGTACATGATTAAAAAAGTTTTATTACGCTATCAAAGTTTCGCAAACTGTCGAAGTTTGAAATGTTCTTTTTTAAACCCTAATATTTTCTTATTTCTATACGAAAAATCATGAAAAGGAAAAGTTTAAAAGTACACTATGGAGATAGATCAAATATTTAAATAATCAATTTGGCTTTCTATTATCATGCCTTTATATATAAATTATAACATTTTATGTAATATATACACATACTAATGTTGCTATGTATAATCTACCTACACAATTCAATATAGTGAAAGCAAATAGAGTAAATTCTTCTTTTTCCTTAAACACATTTTACTACTAATTCCCCTGATTGATAGATAACCCATCTAACGTATATGTGTGGCAGATAAAGAAGCGGCCGTCAAGGCGATATCTTTCCAAAGTAGCTAGAATCGTTAGTTATTTGGAGGGTACTCGCAAACCATCCCACCTTAACAAAACCATGTTCAAAGGTCATTAAATAATATTTTATATCTACCGTGTATTACTACCCATCCGGGCTATAAATACATCTAAACTGAGCTGTGTTCAGTAGAAAAATCAACTGACTCAACTCTTTAGCTCGTCCAAACCACAGGGTACTTAGTAGCATTTAGCGTAAGTTTCAGACATTTAGTGATATTTATGTAAACCTATAGCTTAAAGCTTCTTTATTTTATCCATACGCCTCGGAGAAAGAAGTGTTGTCATCGTAAAAAAAAACCAGAGCTCAAAATGTTGTTAAACGTCCACGATTCATGGCACCATGAAACCGAAAAAGTGGTTTTCACGATGTCATCTCTCTGTGTGTCTGTATTTCGACCATTTTATCTATTGGGCTAAAAACTTGCTATCAAGTGTTTCTACAAGTTTCTCCCTGGGATATTTTGTACTTGATATGTTTCTCTGGTCTATTTAACATAATAAATATTAATATAATGGTTATTTTTCTAACACAAATTAATTCAAATGTAGTGTACTTCTGACAAATTTTATAGAATTTGAAATCTTTTGAAAATGGCCTTGAAGATTTAGTTGAAAATGTATATTTGGGAATAGTTTTCCATGATAAATGAGGTGCTGAGAATGCAAGTAGGTGGCTTAAGTCAGGTTAGCTAAATTTTTCTAGATAGTCTAGTGGTTAGCAAACTTTCCTACAAGTCAAAGGTTTGCCTGTTTAAATCTCGCATAATCCAAACTTTTTTTTTAGTCAAAATGATTATAATATTTTTAAAACATTAAAGTTAAAGCGATTAAACTAGAACATTAAATGTGTAAAATGTTTAAGGCTGAAAAACTAAACTTTTTAAACAAACCATAGAAGCTCTCCTTGAATGGTTCCACTATGAAACATTAATCGTGTAAAATGTTTAAGGCTGAAAAACTAAACTTTTTAAACAACCCATAGAAGCTCTCCTTGAATGGTTCCACTATGAAACATTAATCGTGTAAAATGTTTAAGGCTGAAAAACTAAACTTTTCAAACAAATCGTAGAAGCTTTCCTTGAATAGTTCCACTATGGAACATCAAACGTGTAAAATATTTAAGGCTGAAAAACTAAACTTTTTAAACAAATTATAGGAGCCCTCCTTGAATGGTTCCACTTTGGAACATTTTAGCATAGCGTTTTATAAAATATCGACGTTTGAGCGTTTAAACAAAATGAACCATCCGGTTATGCTAGTTTTGATTCAAACCAGAGTGTCTCCATATTTTTTATCTTTAGTTTACTCAGATTTTATATTGTCCATTGACCCGCCTCGGTGGCGTAGTTGGCTAACACGCCAGTCGTGTTGAGCCCGACTGCCGAGGACAGGGAGATCGAGGTTCGAATCTAGGTCGGGTGAACTGGGGGGGTTTTTCCTAAATGGTTTTCCACCCTCCCTCCACGCAAATGCGGGTTTACTTCCTCTATTCAACCTTCCCAATTCCTAATCCATTAGGGTAATTAGTACTTAAGCGTATACCCCGAACGGGTAGTAAGACGCCGTGCTAAATAAATAAATAAATATATTGTCCATTGAAGATTTAAATAATGTTGGGTTTTAGCTCGGACCAATGTGCTTACAGATTCTATCTTTAGTTTTCCGATGTTTCCACAGATTGGTAATCTTTCGGCGATCCGCTTGCTTACATTCCTGAGGAGTCGGTTGAAGGTTGTATTTGCCAACCAGGATTTCCCCGCTAATGCACGGCCCGTCGATGTGTGATAGAATTATTATTATTAGCGTATTAGCGTAGCGTCTTACTACCCATTCGGGCTATACGCACTTACGCTAACGTGTAATGGTACGGTGATTGTGAGATGAAAGGGAGGAGCTACAGTTTAACGTGGGATCCGAACCACGGGGGGAGGCCTGGCATTCCACACATTCACAATTTGTGATCAATACACGTCTTGTCAGAGGTGAAGGAACGGTTTTTGGTAATCAGATAAATCTGTGTCAGGACCGAGGATTGAAGCCCGGACCCTCAGCACAGAAGTCCCACACCTTACCCCTAGACCGGCGAGAGTATTGGAGACAACATTTGCTACTTGTAGGATGGTCGGATATTTAGGATCCTATAACATGTCGCGATTGTTTGTAAAGTACACATTCTTTGGGGCGGTTAGTTTTTAAAATGGATATGCAGATAGACTATATCTGATTAGACATAAGATGTTTAGCTTCGAGATATCTAAGTGGAAGATGGTTAGACTAAGTTAGGTAGGGTAGGTTTAAAGTGAACTGCTACTTGACAAAAACATTATAACTTACGATGAGATCAAGAAAGTTGCAACAGCATTCACTTATCAGAGTGTCATTTAGAGTTTTGCTTGTTTATAAAGTATCCCCATTTCAGACGCTCGATGGGCAGTTAAAGGATGAATGGTCTCAACGTTTAAGGTTTCGGATGGAGAATGATACATAATTATTTCGTACAGTTTCAAACCGTTTCAGAATATTTTGAGGGATGGGTGGTAAGCAGGAAGGACATATCGTTTAAGGTATACGATCCAAGCAATCAGGTATCAAGGAGCGGGTGGTAAGATGATAGATACATCGTTTAAGGTACAAGATTTAAGCCGTCAGGTTCTAAGACAAGATGTGTATTAATCACAACTTGTGAATGTGAGGAATGCCAGGCCTCCACCGTGGTTCGGATTCCACGTTAAACTGTAGGTCCTCCATTTTCATCTCATAATCACCCTACCATTGCACTTTAGCGTAAGTGCGTATAACCCGAACGGGTAGTAAGACGCGGTGCTAATAATAATAATAATAATAATAATAATAGGTTCTTAGGAGCGGCTGGTAAGCGGGGTGGGTAGTAAGAGGATAGGATTGGAGCTGGATGGGATCAACACGGTCATGATCAAGGCAGACTACCTCTTGCTCAGGATGGATACAGAAAATTGTATGGCTTAAAGTGAGGTAAGAGTACAGGATGGGGACTGGAAGTTGTGCAGATCAAGGCTGGGGGTAGGAGACTGGGAGGAGGGGAGAGGAGCGATTGGTGGTCATGATAAGAGAAGGGGATGAAGGCTGAAACCTGGGAGGATAGGCGCTAAGAGTGGAGTGTAAACTCAAGGCAGGAGGAGGGCTGTAAAGAAAGGAGGTGAAGGGAGGACGGGAGGGAGGCTCAGAACGACAAATACAGGGACATAAGGTACTCTTGTGTAATTGAAAGCCCATAGACATATGCGGACTCAACTCTTGATACATAAGCCATATGGGGAAAACGCTGATGCACTTAAGCTATTTTTTTAATTGAAAGCCCTTTTTATACCTAATCTGCGGTTAGTCCTATCTTCACCCAGCAGTGACACTAGCTAAGCCTAGTGTTGAAGGACTCAAGCTGGCAAAAGAAGCGCAGTGAAAGGTTAAAAGACTGTTTCTTACTTGTCTGTGGCCTAGGATCAAAGAAAGTCCATGCAAAATTTAATTTAAAATTTGTCTACGCATTAGAGTGATTTTATAGTTATCGTTGAACAAAGATTTGGACAAATGAAATGCCATATCGTCAAGTTAAAACACAACCTCACTAGGCTTGATCAATAATGAGCAGCTCTCATAATTTGATTATATTTTAGCTGATTAGCTTTCACAAGCAGACGGATGTTATTCAGTTGGTCAGAGTTCTGAAACTATTTTAACTCAAAACGAGCAAGCAGAGCGAATCACTCCGAAATATTTTGATATTCTATAGCTATTTACTTGGCCCTGTCTCTGTTCTGCTGTTGTTTTTGACGAGTATCTGTGCTTACGGCTATTAACTTGAATATATCTATATTGAGTTTGATTGCTATATATTAACTTTTTAAAGAAAACAATCTTACTTAAGAAAATCAATTTAATTAAAAGGTATAAAACGTTTCCTCTTTAGTATAATTTATTTAGAGCAGAATAAACAAAGGGGTGAGGACTCATCTCCATCCATCAGTTTCAAGTTGCATCATTATATTGAACGGGGAGTAAAGTGAAAGACCACGCCCCTTTTCAAACTAGTTGTCATTTAATCAATTTGAACATAGGATAATAAGTTAGTAAATATGATGACCAGTTCACTGTTTATTTTGCTTATTGAATCTTCGTTTGAATTTTCTATTGATAAAATTTCAATGTTCAATATTTTACAATGATAATGTTGTTGGTGACGCAGCTTTATTTGATCAATCCGATGTAGGCTTGTATGTAGTTCACTGGGTGTCTTCACACCGAGTATTCATTACTATGAGGTTAGTCCACTCTCTGTAAATCGTAGACCTTCCCATCATTTTAATTGATTTAACTTTATTTGGGAGACTAAAATGGAAAATTTAACAACAGGAACAAGTATTTTACAAAAAGAAGAAGTGAGACTTACCAATCTTAATTTTTCAGTGCGTCTATTTATCTACGTGTGCAGGATATTCGGATTAGCTCCTGTTAGGCTCGTTGATAATCGAGAAAATAGCGATAGTCAATGGGCCACGAGGCAACCATATGGGTCTGAAAACACTGGCAGCTGCGTTTCCGGGCCACATGATATATCCACGAAGTATCAGGCGTCAATTGCAGGAAGAATTTACAACATAGTGCTAGCGGTAGCTATTGGTATTGCCTCTCCAATTCAAATCATTACAGCATACAATTTATTCATAAGTGAAGATTTATCTCTAGTGTTTCTAGCTCACCTTTTATGTGATGGCTTAAATGCCAGCCTTGCAGTTATTTACATAACCATGTTCGCTTGTAAACACTGGGATGGAATTGGAAAAGCTTTGGATGACTTAAATAAATTATATAGCACTCCAATGGATACTAAACTGGCCATCTGCCGTTCCATTCGTATTTTTCTGCTGTCGGAAATATTGGTAATTTTTGCAAATATAATAGCCAATTGTTACTTAGATGACACATTGTATACAAGTGACTGGTGCGTTATTATTTTTAACGTTGTAGGAAATCGTCTAAGCCAATGTATTCATTATTTGCTCATCATTCTCGCCGGTAACTCTGCTCTATTAATAAGACAAAGCCTGCACCACTTTAACGGGCAGTTATCAAAGATTAATACGACCGACGGAAGGGAGGAAATTGTCCAAAATGAAAAGCCTAATACGACCAACGTTTCGTCTAACCCCAATAACAGCTTGCACGTATCTTTAATCTCTGCCAGAGCTTCTTCATCAGATCCATCTCACACCCAGCGGTTAAATGCCTTCCGGGAGGCTCACAGTGTCCTCTGTGATGCCATCCACGTTATTGCCGGGCTGTTTGGAGTATTCTTGTATCTGAGCTTGATCTCCGTATTTTTAGATTTGATAGCTAACCTAGACCTAATCGTTTATTTCTTTTTCCGTCAAGATAGGCCACATCTTGTATTTCTACACATCTATAAGTCTTTAATAACCATCCTTGTCGTCGTATTCATGACGTTGAGCTGCGACTACGCTACCTCGAGGTCTAGTGACACCGTCATTGTTCTGCAGAGGATGACCCTCTTGAAGAACTTGGACCAGTCCACCATGATGGAGATACAACTGTTCCTACAGCAGGTCATCAATAGGAAGGTACAATTCACCGCCGGAAGATTTTTCACCCTGGATCGTTCCATGCTGTTCTCCACTTTCGGAATGGTGATTACATATTTTTTCATCATCCTCCAGTTCGAAATGAACTAAATATGTGTTTAGATGTATTCTTGCCATTAGTTTCAAGCTCTACCAATTTACTAATTTGCCAATCGGGACAGCACTGCTGAATGCAATTATCACTTTAATGTATAACATAGAGTTTTCACAATATCAATGTCATATCGTGGTTTATAGTAATTAATTTGACTGTATTTTAATTAACAACATATCTTTATCGATTATTTAAATTAATAGCTTGTTCCTTTATTTTTAATTAATATTTTCATTTATGATAGGAAATGTTTGTGTATTTAAAAAATCTGTATTTTATTTATAAACTATTTGGTACACTGTCTGTAATAAACGAAAATTTATTTAATACTAAAATAAATAAAACCATTTGAGATATTTTATATCTTTTATTGCAATTGTAATTTATAATTGAATAGTGATTACATATAACTATATAAAGTTTCATGATTAGGACATAGTTATTTAAAGTTAATTTAGCCTATTAATATATTTACTAAGATATTATATAATTTTGCAAGTTATAGTTTGTATCATTATAACTATAAATTTATAATTTTAATACAAACGGCAATCAATTATATCTTTGAAAAAATATAGCTTTTTAAAATATGTCTAATTGTACCACTTAAAGATAAATTTAATGAACTTATGAATTTTAGCGACTCTGAAATTTTTCTCATATCTTTTAAGTGTTAAATTTATGTCATGACGAGTATACATAAAGGACCTACTATCCTATATACTATCAATAAGTATTTAAAATGTTAAAATCCCAATATATTATATAATACTGTGTTAAGCTAGTTTAAATGTTATTTGTGAATATTTGTTAGAATATTATTTATCATTCAAATGATTTTAAATAAAGCTAATATAAGTTTTAAGACACCACTGTACATTATTATGAACACAAAAGGTAATTACTTATCTTATCCAACTTATTTAACAAACCATTCAATGCGTAAATAACTATTTATTCTCAATGGTAAACTTTTACTTCAAAGAAAATTATTTTTCCAGTACAAATATAAAAAAAGTTTCCTTTATCCATCTATTTAAGTAGATTCATTATTTCAACATAAAAATAACTTTAAGACTCTCGTCATATTTAAAGTACAATATTTAATCGAAATAATAATTAGAAAATTGCTTATTGTTTCAAAAACATTAGCTGTTTGTGAGCTTCAAAGATGGCAGAAACGTTATTTTGAAATAATACTGCTTTATTTATTAACAGAGCAGTATTTAAAATTAGTACACTTGCGAAAAAATACAAAATTATATAAGATATACTAAACATAATTAAAATGAACGTATACTAATAGGATAAACATTTCGTATAGACCTACATTATCATTCCTGAAAAATTTAGTAGGCTCTATATACTACTTATATTTATTATTATAATATTTATAATTTATATATATTTATTTTTATTATTATATTTATAATTTATATGTATATTATATTTCGTAAATACTTTAGTCTTGTGAAATTTAGTAAGCTCTATATTTTACATAGTATGGAACCGGTGATTAAATAAGATATGCTCGTATTTAAAATAATAAAAATAAACATTTTCTAACAGGATGAAGATTTAGTAGATACCTTCTACATAATTATATACAAAGGGCCTCATTTAACAGGAATAAATTATCTAATAAATGTTTATCCTGTTAGTATGTGAAGGATAAAAGGGGAAAAGGGGGAAAACCACACTAAACACATTCACCAGGACAACAACTTTAATATCTCCATCCATATAAGAACCCCAACAAATACTTAAAAAAAAACATTAATTAAATTATTATGAGAGATACATCTCTTAACCATAATCTAAAGTACATTAGAAAGTTTTCATGATTGTCTAACAGATGGAAGCACTAACTCAATTTGAGTTAAGATTGTAATTTCCCCTTATTAACTCGTATTCTTCATACACAAATTTTAAATGTTTTATTATTTGACCTCAATGGCGCTCCTCAGAACCCGATGTTTGTGGGTTCAAAGCCCAGCAGGGGTTGATGGACCTTTTTTGAGTGATAAACAGCCGTAGCACAAATTCCTTCGGAGGGGAAGTAAAAGCCTTTGATCCCGTGTGGATTGTGGAATGTAAAAGAAACACTGAATGTACGTAAACAAAACTTTTCCAGAAAAACAATTAGATACTTTTGCTATCGCTCACAGAAGTTTTCGTGTGCAGATATGATCAGTCGACTCAGAAAGTATACGTTAAATACTTAGTGGGGAGATCAAGGCTCGAATCTTGGTCGGGTGTACTGATGGTGGTTTTCCGAAATGGTTTTCCTCTCTCCTTCCACACAAATGAGAGTACACTTCCTATAAATATAACCTTACTTATCCCTAAAACCATTATCGTAATTAGTACATAAGCGTGTAACCCAAACGGATAGTAAGACTAGGTCTTAAAAAGAACAAAATAATAAATACGTACTTTTTTGATAGTCATTGGTCAATCGATTAGTTCCTCAAGTATTTTTTTATTAATTAAAATGTTTACTTCGTTCCTCGAGAAACATGACATAAAATAGTTTTATAGCTCTGCCCTCATTTTGATTAATTTTTTAGGTGTTTAACTTGCACTTTGTGAACTGAATGATTAAATATCAACACACGACTTATAAACTAACTTAAATCTATAACAGATCACAACACCCAGCATCCCGGCCGTTGATTTATCACTGTGAAAAGAGGGGAGCACACATTTCACAAATGATTCATTTTTTGGCCATGGCTGAGATCGAATCTTGGACCCTTAACTTAGTAGTTAATATTCTACCGACCGAGTTTAGGAAGCCGGGCAGATTCTGCCTTTTATTTACCTATTTAACTTGGGGGAAATTCACTGTAGGGTCTTTAGGTTAAACATCGACAGATATATGCAAATGTAAATTTATTGAAGATTTCTATTCACCCCAAACACATCCGCTTGAGGTTAAATGATAGGAATATTCGACCAATAATTTCGTTTGAATCGGTGTATCGCCTTAGGATTCTTCGTGTTTTAGATTTCCAACTAAGTATAATGTTTCAGAGTTTTAATATTTAACTAACCTGAAGCAAAATTTCGGTGGTACACCAGGTGAGCCAACATGTCAGAATGTCAATGATATATTATAAAACAATCAAAAAAGAAATTGAGGAAAGGTTTTGCCTGAATTTACTGTATTTTTAATGATCTTTACGTGAAGTTCCACCTATCACTACAGTACAATTTTCATAGGAAGGGGCTTATCTGACAGATATAAATGCTGCTAGATCTACTTTCACGTATTCATACGTCAAGTCATGCTATCTGTAGATGTCACCTATGATATATTGTACCATGTACTGTGGTAAATCTTTTAAAAATATTTATGAATATATTTTTTTAAAAATTTATTATGTATAAATAAATTAATTTTATTTAATTAATATAGAATTGGGCGCCAACTACCAACCCCTTTTATTTTGTGAAGTAGGTAGATTTTTATATTAAATAAATTTATTCTCAGAAACTGCTCAGCAGTAAAACAAAAAACTTTTTCTCTCAAGAGCCCTGGACTCTATCTAAAGTTTTAACGTATGTTGGACACTTACAACTAAGGACTTCCTGGAGCAGATTATTATTATTGCCATGGACATCTCTAATGAAAATATCTGTACAAGGGATGCAATGTTTAAAATACAATGTACATTAATATTATAAATAAATAAATTACACAATGAAAATTTATGGTGTGTTTGTAATTATTTTTGAAGAGAAAAAACCCTTTAAATTAACCCTACTTGATAAGGCATGCCTCTTATGTTATAAAATTAATAAAATTATTGCTAAGAAATACTTGAAAAATTATTTGGAATCACAAAATAATAATTATTAATTATGATACATAAATAGTTTCTTGGATGAAATAACACCAGGTTTGAAATATTTTTATAGCAGGTTAAAATAATGAGTTCTGTTAAAATGTAATTTAAACTCCTAGCAACAGGATGATGATGGATGATGAATTTTGTCTCACCCAATAATGTAGACTGAGGATTTTTGGTAGCAATTCTATTTTTTTTTCTCTTTTTTAGTGACTTATATTTTATAATATCTGCATGAAAATTCACGTTTATACTTCCTTGAAGGCCAGCCCTTACTTTTGACACCGTTTTATTGCTGAAAGTGATAATTCACTGTATGAAATTCCCTAATAAAGAACGGCCCAAATTGGGTCCTTCCTTAACTTTCTTACCAATTTTTCGAGAGTCCGCCAAACAAAAACCTCAACAATCCACAAGCATGTTCTTTCCTTTTTTTAAAAATAATTTCCGGCCTAGGAGAAAACTAGTTGGCGAGATTTAAAACAAAACAAAAAAAAACTTAACTCTTTAGATAGTGAAATTATTATAATAAAAATAACTTAATATTTTAATTTATCAAATAAACATAAATCATCTTTAAAATTAATTTAAATTTCCCACCAAAATCCAAACGAGAATAATAATCTCTTCCGCTAGGGGCAATTATTTCTTCAAATGACAGCCAGATGTTATAAGCGTCCAAGAACATAAAATAAACTAAGATAATAACAGTTTCGAAATAAACCAATCTCTAAAGCAAATAGCGTTAAAATCACCTACCAACAAAAATAATAAGGATGGTGGGTTGGCAGTTTATGAATCAAAATAAAGAAAGAAAATTTTATATAGTAAAATAAGGGTAAGTAGATAATATATATTTTAGTTTGTAAATAAATAATTAATATTCGAAACTTTATTTGTCAACGTTATTACATATTTGAAAGACTTTGTGAACCGACTATTAAATTTATATTATAAGTAATTCTTTTACCAAAAATAACATCACAGTACCAATACCCGTAAAATAACAATACTTTAATGGATTAAATAGCAAAGCTAACATAGTTTTTAAGCACAGTTATAGCCACATATAAATATCAGATTCTTTAAATAGAAAAATGACACCTGTACAAGGAAATCGAACCCGTGACCTTTGGGCTGGATTACGTGTTCAGGTGTTATTTATCAATTTAAATGAATTATATTTAGATGTAGCTATACAAGTATTTATCAAATATAATATCGTTGTTATTTATTCCATCATGATAAGTGCAGTCGTACATTTATCATTGTACTACTGACAGCATAAAGCCCTACCGAGTTGAAAATGGATCCGTTATCTGATACCTCGTGATCTTAATTGATCACTCATATGTAGCTGACGATTTCCTCACGTCCATCACAGATTCTGCCTTAAAATATAAGTGAAGAATGACCCTGGGTATAGGATGACTCCTGGACATTGGTGTACTAAGTCAAAGGTCCTGGGTTTGATCCCCATGTTAAGGTGTCTGGGTCTGGTTGTTGTGTATTTTACCTAAAATGAATTGCTAATAGCCAGCACATTTGCACTTAACGCTGTTGTAGACACGTTACATAAAAACAAAAGCTTTTTTTGGGGGGGTCATTTATTTGAGGTATTTAACGTGCACTTTCTGAACTGTCCCCTATAAACTAACTGAAATCTAGAAAAGACACAACATCCAGTCCCCAGCTGTTAATTTATCACTGTGAAAAGGGAAACCCACATTTCACCAATAGCAAATTTTTCGGCCATGCCAGGAATTGAACCTGGGACGCTTAGTTTAGTAGACGGACACACTACCGATTGAGCTAAGGTGTCGGAATGTTAAGTCTTTAACTTTTCATGCTACTCACATCGGTGGGTCACGCGGACTAAGCGTCATGCTCATATAGTCTGGTTTTCCGGTGAGGGTGATGTTGGGGTTTGAGTCCCGATGGTCTGAACTGGGTTGTTTTTCCTCCACCTAAGTGGTTTCCCACTCGCTTTATGTGCTCATGCAGGTACATTTCCTCTTATCCTACCTTCCTCATCATTACTCATTTTAATATACATTGGAACCTCGTTTATCCGGGCCTCATTAATCCACATTTCCGGTTTATCCAGACTGAAATTTTGCATATTTTTTTGTTGCAAAAATTGTTTCTATTTAACGAATAATTGATGTATTATTTAAAATAACTCCTTTCAAAAAATCAATTAATTACAACACTGTAGTATTAGGGCGAGTATAGTACTGTACTGAACTAAAACTGTACTATACCTATTAGTTGTAACATTTTTCACGTGTTTTATAATTTGTGATTGTAAAAATAAATGGTGAGTTGTATTAATATATGTTATTAATTGTTTTCGTGTATTTTTCCTATAATTTCCGAACTATCCATATTTTCGTTAATCCTGATGACACCCTGTCCCAGGTAAGCCGAATAAACGAGATTCTACTCCAAAATATTACAATTTATTATAATAGAAATAGCAGTAAAACAATAATAATAAATTATCAGATGATTGAAAAATTTATCTTAAATCGTCACAAGCATTAATCTTCATCTTGAAGTGGTTTACGCATATTTTTAATAGTCTCAAATCAATACTATTATTTTTTAATGGGAATGATTTTTGTAGAAATCTTCCTGGATTAAACAATGCCCATTAAATCATATGCCTATCGTTAAATAGGAAACAACAGAAGCTGTTTTTATTTAAATTTTAATTATTTTTGTACAAAGAAAAAAAATATTGGGAGGTGAGTGCAAGAGTTATGTGTATGGAGAATAATTTGTGGGGAAGTATAAGCAGGAGGTAAACAAGCAGCCTAATCAATGGAAAACACTAATTCCCGAGATATTATAGTGTTTGGCGTAGTAGAAGGGGGGTGAGGAGGATAATTTTAAGAGAATTTTGAGGGACAGGGAAAGAAAGATGAATTGGCTAGGATATTAGATGAGAAATAAATGCCTGCTGAAGGCTCCAATTGAAGGAATGTTAAATGGGAAGAGAGGGAGATAAAGAAGGAGATTAAAGAAGGAGATTAAAGACTCTGGATTTAATCAAGGTTGTACAAAACACTGAGAAACTGGCGCAGGTTCGAGAAACGTGAAGGACATGCCAAGTGGTAGAACTACACCTGATGATAATGATGATGATGATAATGCGGGACTTATGATGCAGCCAACACAACACCCCTACTCTAAAATCCCCCCATCAAGTAGGCAACCTTGTAAATATTCCTGATCAATACTTGATTCTACGAATGTGTTTTCACATGCTAATCTATGCTAATCTTATTTATACATTTTACGACATGTCATTGACGAAATTATCAATAACAAGTGATATTAATGTGTGTGATATTAGGTTTTCCTGTTTCTTGGTGAAGTACTAAGGATAAAACCCCAACAACCTGTAATGAACGGGTTTTGAATAAATATACTTGTTATTTAGATAACTTGTTTAAGGTGGCCACCTCAGTAAGGGAGAAAATGACGAGAGGCCGTTCAGCTATAACGCAATATTTAATTCTACGATACGTTATTTTAAAATACGGTCCACCACAAAATAAAACCAAAATATTCCAACAGGGCTCTCTTTCCTTAACAATCCTATAGTTTGAGTTTAGTTATTAAGAAAAAATATGTGAAAATATGACATTAGATAATTTTCATCAACTGTATAAACAAATTTGTGGAGCTATGAGACTAGTATTTCTCTAACAAATACAGTCATTTTTGGTAGGTTCACCGCAAATATTTTAAGATATTTGAGAATTAGCGGTGAGTTTTATCTTTTTCTCTACCCTCTTTCTTATTGACATGACAAACGGTGATTGTAGGTCAGAGGTGAAAGAGAGTATAAGCTTAGAGGGAAGCAACGCATCCCTAAAATTAAAAAAGGAATAAATAAAATAATAGGGTGATAAAGTTAAAACTAGTTTTTATAATTAGAAACCTCTCCAACAAGTATACTGTTATTAATAGTTGAGATGGCAGCTCTTATTTCTTAGAGCAAGCAGTTCTTTATAAGCCTGACCGGGCAGCCATTTGGTCTCACTATTTATTCCGTCAATCGTTTGTTTCCGGGCCTGTCCGGCCCTCATCGGGGGAAGAGAAGCAGCGTCTCTGGGCCTCGCTAGTGTCACTGCTGGGTGATGATAGTACTAATCGCAGCGATCCTAGTGGTGAAGGACTCAAGCTGGCAAAAGGAGCGCAACCATTTTAATCTGGAGGTTGAGTGTCTGTATATTATTTGTCTGTGCCCTAGGCGAGTGTTAGCTCAGTTTAGTGGTTGATGTATAATCGTAAGTAATATACTGTAGTATACTATTCATCCAATATAGTGAATAGCGCGGAATAATTATGGTCCCGTTTCAGTTTCAGCGATTAATAAAAAATATGTTTTCTCTTGATGAACCCAGGTCCTGACTGCTTAGCGACTAATACGTGAGTGTCACCCGCTTGCCAACATGATTGTTTTCGAAGACTTGGCTTCTAGAATGTTCGAGTAACGGGATACAGTCATACCTCGTCTCTTCCCCCCTTGTCCTTGGAGAAGATTTTGCCTGGGTGGTTGGTCGATATCACGTAGATATTTACTGCGAAATATAATGTAAATTAAATACATGTAGAATACAATTACGTTGGATCAGATCTGGTTATTTCGATTATTTGGTCAAAAGTTCTGTGTAAAATATAATTGTTACAAACACCATAATTACCCCAATAAATATATTTTTTAAAATTAATTGAAATGTGACAGAGACTTCTTTTAACCATAATCTAGAATGTGTTAGAAATATCTCATGATTGTCTCTAACAGATGGCAGCATTAACTCAATTTGAACTTTAAAAAAAATTAGACTTTCGCTCTTTTCCCCCCCCCTTGTACCGAGAGTGTCATGGGCTTCCTGTAACTTGACGATAAACTATTTTATATTTATTTAAAAAACGTTTCTCTTAAACTGCTTCTATGCCCATGGCAAATAGTCAATAACTATTAAGAATACTATTTGTAGAAAATTAAACTAAAAGTATCGAATCAATATTTTATTTATTTTTGTCAACAAAAAAAATATTTCTACAAAAACTATCAAAATACTAGCCTTAAATCGAGTTATTTCCCTTCCCACCTAAAGACCAGAAAATTGTTAAAACAAGATAGATAGAATACAGAGTGTCCCCCCCC
>CABFWO010006783.1:13757-31403 GCA_902155825.1 Timema genevievae | reverse complement strand
TCACAACAAATTATAATACTACCCATTCCAACCAATACAGCACTAGCACCTGACCTACTTTGTGTCTGTGCTGGCTTGTTAGAAACTTTTCAGGTCTTAAAAGAGTATTGAAAGATAACCGGGACCTCCCCCTTTCCCCTTCTGTAACCAGCCAAGCTTACTTAATGGGGTTTTGACAAAAAAAGAATGGAGGTAAAGTGACCTATCTCCAATGTAATATTAAATCGAAAAGGCATGAAAATTGTTTTTTTGGGTTTATTCAGTTTTTTCATAGATAAACACCCAATTATAATTGTACTGTTACAAGCGTAAACTAGCTGCGATAATTAATGCCTCGTTAAAAAATTTAATTTCTTTCTTAATTAATAATTTGAAGCTCAAACACATTTATTAATTTATATTTAATTTTTTATCTAATTATTCCATGGTTTTATTAAATTTTGAGTCAGGCATAATCGTTTTGCATATTGATACCTTGAATTTGACACAATAAATATTTTATTATCATTAATGATAGTAGAGATATCATCAGAATAAGAATAACCTTTGGGTAAATGGGTGAAATGCGGGTTGCAGGCTGCCCCTTCAACTGTAAAGCTCCTTCTTAATCAAGGAAAAGCTTGAGGGATACAACTGCACACTTATACAGAACGATTTAACTAGAAAAGTTTGGGGGGTAAGCGGGGAATTCCCCCCAGAAAATATAAGCTTTATAAATATATGAATGTTATTATTTATGCATGTATTATATATATATATATAAGTTCCTGGCTACAGGTCCAGATGTTCCGGGTTCGATTCCCGGCATGTCCACTGAAGCAGTGGGTCTGGAATGGGGTCAAACTCTACCTCGTGAGGACAAAATGAGTTAATTAAAAAAGTACGTAACAGCTCCAGTTTAGAAAACTGAGATTAATGGCTGGAGGGATCATTGTGCTGACCACATGACACCCTCTACCCGCAAATGTTGGCAGTATCAACGCTAGCGGAGGCGGCCGCTCGGTCGGTGTATCTCGCTTGCGGGATCCCATAATGGAGTTAGTATATATTTATAATATAAATGAAGAGGAAAAGTCCTGGTCACATTCCTCTATGCCTACGACAAATATTTAAGGACGGTTGAACTTACTATATGTAGAAAATTGACTTATAAGAAAGCAATATTTTATTTATTTTAGCCATAAAGACTTTTTGATGTAAAAACTGCCAATGACTCACATTCCCTTCCACTGCAGCTTAAAAAAGTATTTTAAAACTATAAAATGTAAAATATAAGGTTTTAAATTTTATAGGAACATTTGGCATGATCCATCTTTTGAAATAACAAGCAAAGAACTTCTTAAATAACGTGGGAATTCTGAAAATATTCAACACATCTCAGCACTCTAGTAGGCGAGATCCTTAAGATTTATTTGTCCACAATGTGTAAAATGAAAATACGATCTTACTCAGCACCACAACAAATCAAACTAGGGTCTTCTAGAATCATGGTCAACCGACCACATAAACCACTAGACCATCAGGATAGAAGTTTGTATCTTAGTGAATGAAATGATAACTAGGTCTGCATATTGATTTCTTAAGATAATTTGTTGTGCTTCTTGTCTTACCTGTTCGGGTGATCCAAAAATGTACAATAATGGGGATGAAGAAGGTAGAATTTAGAGGAGGTGTACTTACATTCAAGTGTATGGAGAACGGTAAATAAGAGATAGAACACTACTTGGGAATAGAGTCATGAACTTCAGTTTACCAGAAATCCAGTCTATTGTGACCAACAGTGCGAGGTTCTCAAAAGTTAAATTTTGTGGCAAAATGTGTCTAATAAAACGACAAAAAATCAACGACAAAAAATCAACGACAAAAAATCAACAACAAAAAACTTATGTTTCCATTTAGGTAAAAGGACAATTTCAGATGTAGTTCTATTCGGAGTGTTCCTTATTTATAATTACCAGATCAAACACAAGGTTCAATAACATGGCTTTTTCTACATGAACTGGTGTAGCACACTAGACTCACGTAGAACATTCTCAGCGTTGAAGTGAAGGTCAGAGCTAGAAACCAGGTCGGATGCATTGGGGAGGGTTTTCCACATCTCATTTAACTTATCACTTTGGTTTTCTCGCCCCTCCAATGTGGGTGTAATTTCTTTAAAGGTCCCCCATTCAACTCTTCGCCTTGGATTAAACAATTAATAGCAGACATTTTATTCAACGCTTTGAGAGTGTGTGTGTATGTGTGCTCCCAATCTTACTACTCTTCTGACATATCCGAATATTTACAATAGAGAGGGAGGATGGTTTGATAAGTGTACCAGCATTTTCGAGGAGGTAGGATGGGAAACGATGAAAAAACACCCAACCATGATTTGTACCCCAAGCTTACCATCACTGGTAAACCAGACAAACTTGACGCCTCTATTCACCTGCCAACCGGTGCCAATAGCGTATTCATTAAAACAACTTATCTCAATGTTCCTTCCAAACTCGTAGCCCATTTATGTAATCATGCGAATAGTACTAAAGAAGACGCGAGCAAGGGAGGAAATAAACATAATTTCCAAAATAAAAAAACATTTTTGTCAACTTGTATTTTATAATCAAAAAGGACGAATCACAGTTGACAGCTATCTCCCACCCACCCTCCCCCCCCTATTTTCCCTTTATCTTCATATATTTCCCTAACACACACAATCTGTTGTTGGTGTGTGCTTATAGAAAATAAAAAGATGAATCGTAAAACTGTGAAAGGAGCTCTCTCTTTTAATTTATGTTTATACGATACACACAAAACCTTTCATTGTGCGTCATTCACTTTGTCTATGGAATTAGTAAAGTAATTAGCAGAACATTACATTCGGCAAGTCGTTAAGGTGCGGATGTAAGGAATGCATGGTCCATATTTTTTTTGCACTTTTTATAGCAAAATATTTTTTCGGCCAAAATAAATCAAATATTGTTCCAGGACATCATAAAGTTTATTTATTCACAAGGTGAAATCAACAGTTGTTGAATATATGTCATGACCATAGCGGTATTAGATGACAAACTTTTTAAATGAAGGGTAAAAGTTGTAGTTAAATTCCAGGACATCTTGAAAGATATTAAAGAACTGTTGATATCACTATGTGAAGAAAATTAAATTCTATGTTTCTACTGGAGAATTATTTGATTTATTTTTACCAAATAAAAATGTTGATATAAAAATGGTAAAATACTGACTTTTCTCGAGTTTCTTACATCCTTTAACAAAAGACGTATAGCGTCACTTGCTATCAATTATTTATAAACTATAATTAGGTCGAAAACACAAAAATTAGTCCAGGTAAGTGTGCGTTGATAAAGGAGTCATTCTCGTTTTGTTTGGTTTTAAGGGAATTTTCATTTAATTTATTTGAGGTGTTTAACGTGCACTTTCTGAACCAACCTAGTAAATCAGCACACGACTTATAAATAAACTTAAATCTAGAACAGACACAACACCCAGCCCCCTGCCATTAAATCATAACTGTGAAAGGGGGAACCCACATTTTATCAATTATAATTTTTTTCAGCCATGCCAGGAATCGAACCCATGATCCTTAGCTCATTAGGCAGATAAGTTACTGACTGAGCTAAGGTGTCGGACTCCATTTGATTAAGGGATCAGGATTCACATTCAAAGCCAGTCTACTGAGGAGCTATTTCCAAAATGGCTTACTTAGCCTGCCTTAAGGCCCATACCCCTTTCCACAAATGCAGGTACTGTACATTTTATTTCATACCGTCCCAATCTTTGTCTCATTGGTGTAAATATGTGGATATGCAGGATGGTTAGAAAGATACAGTAAAACAAGGAGTAAGAAAAAAAGTGTTCTATTTTTTTATTTTATGGCGTTATACTACCCGTTCAAAAATTTGGCTAATTTAAAAACACAAAACGAAATATGCTTACTTTAAAAAAATGAAACAGAATAAAGGGTCTAAATAAATAATGAAAAATCCATAGTAAAATCCACCATAGACTAACATAAAGTACCCGGCTTTCCCCAGGCAAAATAGGCCTAGTTTAGGGAGAAAATAGTGAAAAGGTTAAAAAGGGTAACATTTAATTAATATATTTTTAAAAGGCTAAGTAAAAATGGTAAAAAATGTAAAATATATTGGAATTATAAAAAGGGTTAAAAGGGAACTAAGTAAAAAAAGTGTATTATTTAAGGATTAAAGGTGTAAAAAGGGGTAGCAAGTGCGAAAGAATAAAAAAATTGTATAAAACAAATGTAATCAATTTTTTAGCATTTTTTTAGCACTTTTAAGTCACTCATTTTACCCACTTTGCAATATTTGCCCTTTTAAAGCTTTTAAGCATTTTCGGCCTTTTGGAACTTTTTAATCGTTTTACCTCTTTTAGCCAGTTTAATTTCTATGCCCGTTTTACCCTTTTTGCTCTTCCGGAACATTTTGCTCTTTTGGCCCCTTTTTACCTCTTGGCGCTTTTTACACTTTATATCTCTTTTCCCCTTTTATACTTTTTAGACCTTTAGCTCTTTTTACCCCTTTTGACCCTTTATCTCTTATAGCCCTTTTTTGCTGGTTTTACCCTTTTAATCCTTTTTACACAGTTTACTTATTCTTTTTTTTAATTTGAATTAGATTTACTTTTGAACCTTTTTGCACTCTTTATACATTTTTACATGAAGTACCTACCCGGATCTGCCAGGGAAAATTATTTTTGGAAAAAGGTTAAGAAAGTCAAAAAGGGCAAAAAAATAATAATCAAATCTAATCAAATTTAGAAGAAAAAAGGGAAATAATAAGGGGAAAAGGATAAAAAGGGTTATAAGGGAAGAGGGAAAAAATAGTTAAAATGGCAAAAAGTAAAGTTAGTAAACATATAAAAGCTATAAATGTCAAACGGTGTAAAAACAACACATAAATGTAGTGTTATATAATGGTTGTATTAATTTATTGCTCTTCTATTTCTCGGACTTTAATTTGAAATTTGATATGTTCGGACGTCATTTAGCTATCCGGTAATGTCTATTGACTTACCTGTAGAACTTCTATTTAGTATCACATTAAAAAGTGTTTTTTAAATTAGTTTTAGGAATCTTTCCCCCTTGCCCCACCTTTCTCCATATACTGCTTCATTTTGAAATTTAAGGATCAGACCTTAATGGATGATTGAGGTGGTTCTTATTTATACCTGCTTAGCAAATGTCAATCTTCTACCCCACTGAAAAGTATTTTTTTGTTTTAGTTTTGGTAATTTTGGAAACCCCCATTTCACCAGCCCCTTTCTAAATAATGAATATTTAAAATTTAATTTTGTTGTTGGAGTAATACCTCCACATTCCTTGCAAAGTTAAATTTTCTGCCTCACCAAAAATGATTTTTTTAGCCTAACCTTCCTCCCCCTCTCCATTATTTCCTCCGTTTAAAATCTTAAGTATTTATGGTTATTTGGAGTGTTCTTTATACCTTCTAGAATCTAGACGAACTTCAGTTTTGTATCACACAGAAAAGTAGTTGTTTCTATCAGTTTTGGAAACCATATCCCCCCACTTTCCATTCAAATAACTCATTAACATTATCCACGTTTAAGACGAATAAGGTTATCTTGTCCTTCTACCTGCCTGCTAAATTTAAATTTTCTACCAGACTGGGAAGTAGTTGTTTACTGTTGGTTTTGGAAATTCAGAGCCCACTCCCAAACCCTATTTTTCCTATTAACTTTTAGAACTTTCAAATGGTAAGATTTATTGGTTTACCTGGAGATTTTTCCTCTAAATGTCTGCCAAATTTTAATTTTCTACCTCATCTAATTAGTTTTTTCAAAATTGTATGTCAACCATTTCCTGGAGCCCCCTTTCGAAACTTTCCAATCTTAGATTTTTCTGGTTGTATAGGGAAATTGCGCTAGGCAAAATTTCAAGTTTCCAAGCCCAGTGGTTGGAGAAATTCTGTTTTTTTTAGCATCGCGTCTTACTATCCGTTCGGGTTGGACGCTAAAATACTAATTACTAGGGTACTTCAAAAAAATAGATTCAAAAATTTTAAAGTGCACATTACTTTTTGTATTCCTTTTAGTGAAAAAAGACACCACAAAAAATATATGAAAAAATTAATATTTGGTACTGCCTCAACGCCTATTACATTCTTGTAAATAATAACATTTTCATTAAGTTTAATTAAAAATTTTAAACAGTAGAAAAATTGAAACTGCTATAAAATAATAGCAGTGTATTTTTTAAACTTGTATTTTTTTAAATTTAAACACTTTTATGTTTATAGAAAAACTTAATATAGTTTTATATGTTTTTGATATTCACTTATTTGTAATTTTTCTTTAAAAGAATACACTTTTTTTGTTTTGGATAACGTTTACGGTGCATTTTTACAACTTGAAGAATAAACTGTTTTTATTCTTCTTGTTTCATAATTGAAGAATTGAAGTCTGTAGCCAAAGCAATGCCCCTCTCAGCACAGTCATTTACAATCTTAAGATTGCATGCGACTTTGTTTGCGGTACCAAATGGATGAGTATTATTTCATTCTTCTATATCTGTGTTCAGGAATGAATAATACAACTTAAAGATTTCAAAAAAGAAATGGGATGCAGGACAGATAAAATGTTTTAGATTTCTATCACTAATATCTTCCTTTCCATTGTACCTGGTTGTTATATTTCTTTCTTCCTTTGCTACTTGTTACAGTAATTCTACCAGTTTTCGTTTTGTTTCGATCGTTACTAAGTCAAAAAATAACCCAAGTGTCACCAGCTCTTCACTAAGATACCACAAATGACGATACAGTGCTGCCATTCCTTTTTTAGAAATTACTTTTGAAGTTTTCTTATAGTTTTTCAAAGATTTGTTAAAGCGTAAATAATTAGCTGGAGCATCACACGAAAGTGGACAAATTAACCAGTATCTCACATGAACTAAAGCAACAAATAGACTAAATTCGAGTGAAGTCTTCTTCTCTTGTGCCGTTAGTTTGAATTGTTTTCAGAAGATATTAATTTTAAAGACATATATTAGTTTCACCATCCAACGGGCGTGGTGAAATGAACCCGGAGTTCTGAAAACAACCACCTGGAGGAACTCGGCCTAGGAAATTCAATGTTAAATTTAAGAGTTCTTTGTAGTCTTCTCGTGGGAGATTGAATGAATCACTTTCCATTACACTCAATATGAAGGTGGTTGAGTCGTTCTTTAAAGTTAGAAGTTGGTCATCTAATCTACCATCTGCACAATCTTCATACTTGTCTTGTTGTATATTTGACCAATATTCTGGAAACCATTTTAAAAAAAAAGCATATTTGAACCAGATGTCCCAAACAACGCCTTGAATACATCACTGCAAACGACTTTAAATACATTATGGCTACAAGAAAGCAACAACAACCTTTTGTTTATTTTTCTTTTCAAAAGAACACAAGCTCCATTTGGATGTTCTGTAAAGGCAGAAGTAGTATCAAAATACATTCCAGTTATTTGGTCATTCAGGTCATCTCTAGCACTGAAAAGAAGGTACACCTATCAGTAACATAAAACCACGCTTTTAGAGAGTTCTGAAAAGCATCCAATTAAGTTCATATTTCTCAGGGATGGTTTTCTTATCAAAAGGAATAAAAAAATCATGTGCACTTTGCCTGCGCTAAAAAAAAGTTTGCCATATATTCTTGAAGCACCCTATTAATTACGCTAATGGTAGGTTGGGAAGGTTGAATACAGACGAAGTGAACCCGCATTTGCGTGGGGAGTGGAAAACCACCCCCAGTTCGCCCGAGCGAGATTCTAACCTTGATCACCCCGTCTTCAGCAGTATAGCTCAAAACGAAACCAGCGCGTTGGCTAGCTACGCCACCGAGGCGGGTAATACAGTGATGAATGATTTAGTGAGTCGCAAACTTTTCTGCCCTTCCCCATTCTTTAAGGGAAATAAGTTTGAAAAACCCTCAAAATTGTCTAACCCAATTCTAGGAAGAAAGCTTCATTTTAAATTTCAATGCTCTATGTCCACTGGTTCAACAGATACATCAGTGAATTGTAAAAATTTCAATCCCCCTTTTTCCACCCCTAAGAGGTCAAATTTCTCAGAAACAGCTCCATCTTATCTCTTTCCTAGGGCTTACTGTAAAAAGAATCTTCAAGCAAAATTTCAAATTTCCAGATCAAGGGTTGGGGAAACGGTTATGAGTGAGAGAGTCGGGTTTTGTCTTTTACTATATAGATAGGTTGTTTTATTTCCATTCGTGAATAAAGTATTTTAGTGGGGGTCTAAAAAAATGTAATACTATTATTTATTATTTAGCACCGCGTCTTACTACCCGTTCGGGTTATACGCTTAAGTACTAATTACGCTAATGGATTAGGAATTGGGAGGGTTGAATTTAGAGGAAGTGAACCCGCATTTGCGTGGAGGGAGAGTGGAAAACAATTTAGGAAAAACCACCCCCAGTTCACCAGACCGAGATTTGAAACTCGATCTCCCCGTCCTCGGCGGTCGAGCTCAACACGACTAGCGCGTTAGCCAACTACGCCACCGAGGCGGGTTAATGTAATACTAAGGCAGAACTATTAAAATAAAATCAGTTACTTATTTAAAATTAGAAGATTTGCATCGGTTGGCACGTGGACTAAATTGCAAGCTCGTCTAATCAGGTTTGGTGGTGATAGAAACGTCGGGGTTCAAATCCCAAATGGAAGTGTGTTTTAGAAAATACAAACATATTTTTTCTGTCAAATCTATTTTTTTAACTGACTATATTACCCGTTTTATTTTATTGATATTGACACTATCTATCAAAAGTGACAGCTGCAGATAATGTATGAATATATTATTAAAGTAGTTGTAGTAGCTTTTGTAACCGTCAGGTACCACGCCTGCTTTCATAGTCTTATTAAGTTGAAGTACATGGTTGTTTGCGTTTGAAGACTTCCCTGAAACTTTTTCAAATATTAACATTTTGTGTAATTAAGTGAAAAGTTTTGTCGTAAGTAGTGACTAGGGTGTAAAGCTTCTTACAGTTTTTCGAAACAAGCAAAGAATGTAATGTTCAATGACCATTTTGAAGTATGATTTATAAATAGGTCTTCGTTAGTTAAATTTACCAAGATGATGGTTGCAGATTTTACTGGTGGCTATTTATTTTTGCTTATTGACAAATATCAATTGCCCACTATGAATATGGGTTAGGTTAATTAGTGAAACGATAATTGAACATATGTTTATACAATAGTTTTGTATAGACATGGGACTCGCATTAGAAAATACAGGCCCCGACACCCACCATGTGCATTTTTTGTATACACAATTTGGTTTATCATCTATACTTCAGTCAAATGCCGATTTATTTACTCAATCAATTACGTCTGCTAATTTAAGCAAATAATATGTTTACTAAAGCCACACACTCTTTTTTCACCCTCACTAAAAGAAACGATAGAATACACATTTTGCTGACTTCATTTTACTGACTGTGGCACCCTTCGAAGAGTCTTCATAGAGGTATTTTAGTAATCTTTGTCTGTAGAAGACCTATAAACCTATTTCTGGATAACAATGAGCCCGAAATGGCTAACACAACTTGTTCTTCTTCGTATTAACAAACATAGAGATTCTTCTAAAAGTGACCTAGCAAACGGCATGAGAGAAGTTATTTCCAAGAGAAGAGAGAAAACGAATATATTCAGAGAATTTTAGATCTTTTGGGGCTGAGTTGGCTTTTCTTTTATTTTGTTAATTTTCTTCTTGACTCACCTCGGTGGCGTAGTTAGTTAGCTAATGCGCTAGTTTTGTGTTGAGCAAGACTACCGAGGACGGGGAGATCAAGCTTCGAATCTCGCTCTGGTGAACTGGGGGTAGTGTTTTCTAAATGGTTTTCCACTTTCCCTCCACGCATATGCGGGTTCACTTCATCTATATCCTACCTTCCCAATTCCTAACCCATTAGCGTAATTAGTACTTAAGCGTACAACCCGAACGGGTAGTAAGACACGGTGCTAAGTATTATTGTTATTATTATAATTAATTTTCTTCTTGCACGTAATACTACTAATTGTTAATTTTTATACTCTTTAGTAAAATAGTTAATTAAACACTAGTGAAGGACTCTCAATCCTAAGTGACAGAAGTATAACGATTCATAAATTTTACAAATCTAGCCCAATTAAATTGATATATGTATAACATTTTCGTTATTTACACTTCATATTTACCCAAACTACCATGAACACCCTTTTTATAGCTCTCAGAGGCAGCAAACGTTTTAAAAACAATGTGGGGTGTGGGTTCAGGAAACCCCGTGTTTACGGAATTTAGGGTGATCTTTCCCTTGTCCCTGCTTTGTAACTGAACATACAAACAAATCTACCATCTTGTATGACTATTCGCCAAACTATCCACTAAAAAAAATAGTTCGTACACCTTTGAAATTTGGAACAAGACAAGTAATGATATTTTATTGTTTCTTCTTCTTCCCAAAGTTTCAACTCCAAATGAACGTTAAAATAATATTACAGATAGGATTAGACGTATGGTCAATGGTCAGCACGACACAATATGAGGCAAGGTCGTAAGTTTAATTCCTACCAACCGCCATTAGAATATTTTTTTCTCATAATGTGGTTTTCCCTTTTCTTAAGATTAGTAATTATATATTTAAATTAAGATGCACCCTGTATACTGTGTACTGTGTACTGTGTAATTTTATTACATAGTAAAGTAGATGAAATCCAAAATTAGTATTAAAGCGTACACCGCATTTTAAAAAATGTTAAGGTTTATTATATATTATTTAAATCAAATTGCATTCAAATTATTATTAAAATAGCCTTCATACACGGTTCGTAGGACCTAGATTTTGACAATTCAAATATATACACGGTAGGCCTATGTAATATTTTTTTAAATATAAATTATGGTACATACTGTCACTAAGTATGCCTATGCAACAAAGTCACAATTTTATTATATATCTTAATTAATCTGCATATGCAAATCATGCACACACAACGAATTACATGTTTTATTACAAGTCAATTAAGCTTCATACAGTCATAAAGCATGCCTATATAAACAATTCACAATTTTATTATGTTTTAACTAAGCTGCATAATCACACAGTATGTCTGTGTAACAAATATATAAATGCACGAATTGTTTATTAGGCTATGAATAATGAGATGTATTTCAGAAACACCTATGCAAACTAGTAATATACAGGCATTCTTCAACTCCTATTGTAATCATGAACCAATTTCATCCTTTTAACGAACTGGTTTAAGGTGATGTTAGAGCTCATAATACTGATCAAGAATACATTAGCGATGAAGTTAATTTTTCAAATAGCCTACATAATGGCTCTGGCATAATCATTATTAGTAAAGAAAGCAAGCATTTGTGTAGACCTAAACTCCATTCACGGTAGGAATTACTCTCTGAAAGGTCTTTTTTCCTACCAATATCCTACTATATAATAGATTTCTGGTAGGGAAAAAGGCCTTTCAGAAAACAATTCCTACGGTGAACAGACTTTTTACTGAATTTAAAAGTAAATACATTATTGCAGAACCTGCGTATCCTCGACCCTGAAGGATCTAGTGTTTGGACTTGTGAATGAGGTCGTTAGCCCCGAGGATATATGAGTTCCTGGGTTACAAATTATTCAACTTCTCTCTTCCCCTTTCTATTGGAATCGGTCCTTGCATAGTAAGTACTAACTTCGATCCTAATATAATATAAATTGGTTGACCTTTTACAAGTTCACTTTTCTTTTATAAAAATAATTAGTTAGGATATGTCCCAAGGTTTTAGTTTCGTCAATGAGGAATACGTTGATTAATATATGTGACGTACAAATATGTTTGTGAGGTTTCGGGGAAAAATTCTAGTCACAGTCATAAGGCAGAATCAGTTGAATATTAGCAATCATTGGCTCAAATTAGAACTCTTTCTCCCCACCTAGGCCACTACTTTGTACACGCTTACATTTTTGCAAACAAACAAGGTCACATAGAAAACTAGCTTTCTGTTTTCTAGAGACACCTTTAACTTAATTTTGTGTTATTGTACGTTATATAAGTTCTGAACTTTAATTAAGTTCAATATGAATATAATTTTTTTTTGTGTCCTAGCCTAATTTTTTTTTCTTTTTTTTTTTTCTTAAAGAGTTACACTTAAAAAGTGTATTAAGAACACTTCCATTTAACGGTATGTGGAGCTCAATGTTTATATAAAATTCCACATGGCTTGCATATGAATACATTATGTGTTAACGTAGATTTATAGCCTAGCTTGGTCTACTTGTAAAAACAACTTATAACAACTGAAAAGGTCTCCATTTTATAATGAATAAAAGCTTCAAAACAAAGCTACGGTTCACGAAGTTAGCCTACATTATGATTCACAAGTTTACAACATTATGAATCATATATTATATACACACACATTGTACGTTCTAAAACTAGAACTTTGAACTATAACGTTATGATTATATTTTAAAAATGTATTAATATGCCATTACAATACGTGTTTTCATGGCATTATACAATTAAATTATTCTAACCCAGCCGTTATGATTTAAAGATTCCTAAAATAACAGAACAAAATAAATTTGGATTCACAGCCAATTTTGTCCTAGTAACTATGTTAAGGATAAGAGAATGCAGTTTATTAATAATTTATGCATAAGAAAAAATACCTATGTTCGAAATTAAAGTGACGTAATACTCACATTAAGCATTAACTTTCATGATTCATCCCAAATCGGCAGAATGACTTTCACGATGATGACCTTTTTATTGTTTTAATCACACAACACAAAACGCTTAAAATCAACTCGAACTAACATTCCACACAAAACCCGAAGGCTTGTCTATTTGTTGTCAGGTTACCGACCCTTTCCCAGTTGCACTGGGTTACGTGTTTATGCGCCTATTGAAGTCTCTCCTAGCTACATGTGGTTGGCTAGTTTAGACACACGCCACTTCAAAAAACACATTTGGAAACTGTACATAACATTCTCAATAAACCATGTTAAATTTGTATCGCAGCCGCTGTTGAAACAGACACTACTGTTACTGTTGACCTGACACAAGTTCGGACAGTTTGTTCCACGAGGTAGCTAACTGTTTTTTGTTGAGTTTTTTTTTTCGCCGACAAGTTTACCGACAGCTTGATAGTGCTAAGCTAAGCCTGTGATCTCATCATTTGTACAATACATAGACCCGAGGTTTGTTTCCCTTGCCCCTTAACAGGTACGCAAGTGGTGGTGTAGTGGAGCGGCGTGGCCTCTCGTGTCGGTATGTGGAAACACTAAGGCGGCAAGCTTAATCCAAGGTTTATTTAGCCGAGTATTACGTAGAGAGCGCCCCTTTCATGATAACTAGTTTGCGGCGCGTAACGTTACACGTGCAGGTGTGGCTCACCGCCACCTGTGGTCTGCTTGGCATTAACAGGCTTTGTCTTTTATAGGTAGGGTTAATCGTTTTATCCGTTATGCACAACCTTTTTTTTATTTAGTAAAACTGTTGTGTAAATTATAAAACAAGTTCTAACACTGCAAACAATATTATTAAAAAGGTGTTTTTACTAAAACGTTTTAATTTTATTTAAAAATGGATTAAACTTATGAGGTAGGAATGAATAAGATAGCTTAGAGGAAGTACAGCCATATAAGCTTGGAGAGAGGATGAGAAAATAATATTGATAAATTACATATAGAAAATTACCCGCAATGCGTTCCGTTAAGATTCGAGCCTTGACTTCCCGTCACCAACAGGGCAATCTATTGCAAAAATTATATACTTTAAAGTTTAAGCTATTTGATCATCGGTGCGAGTTTAGTAAAATGATGATTAATGTCAAGTTATTGAGAATATGTCCTTAAATTTTTTTTATCTTATCATGAAATACATCACAAATATATGGTATCGTGCACCTCACAGAGTTTCTCTCTCCTTTATCTAAAAATAAAATATTTACTTAAAACTCGTAAAATATTTGTGAAACGAAATAATAAACCTTGTTGTAGAAACATAATGGAAAAAATAGCATGACATTTCACTAAAGTTTAAGAGTGAAATAATATACACTTTTACAAAAACATATTAAGGAAAAAGTAACATCTCTGTTTACCAAAGAGCAAAAAATTTCTGATTTCTGACACCTCGATTTTAAATATATATGTCAATAGCTAAGAATCTATTGGTTTTATAAAAATATTTTAAAAGTAAAAGATTTTTATTTTTAATACTACTACACTTTTACAATGATGAGATATTTCTTATATCAAATACTTGGGATATTATAAAAATTGGAAATTTCTGATAGTGCAATGTACCCTCAAAGCCATTTCTATGGGAAAATTAGAGTTACCATTTTGTTTTTAGTGCTAAAAAGTAGATTTAATCAAAATCGTTTAAGTGGATTTTGAGAAAATCAATCTTTTTCTCTCTTTGTCCCATAGTAAGTTACCCTTAATTTTAGGGTTGGATATCCAATTCCAAAAACTCCTTAGGGAACCCTATAAAAACCCTAGATCAGTAATTCTCAAAGTGGGGTACACGGAACACATTTTGGGGGTACGCGACAAAGCGGTGGAATGATTTTACAAGTAGTATCCAGATTGTACAGTTAGTAACACTGCAAGCACACCCATCTCACTGAGTACCCACAGTATAATATTGATAATTTTGTTAGATTTGTTCAATTAATCATGTCATTTTTTGTGTTTATTAATATATATATAGTTGTGTAAAGTAAACTGTAAATATACACAAATGAATATCGACGTTTTATTTTATACACATTATTATACTAAAATATTGTATAGCTGTACAAGGGGTACGCCAGTTATATAAATATTCTCAGGGGTTATGTAAAGCATACAAGTTTGAGAACCACTGTCCTAGATAATTTTAACCCGATTGGTAAGATGGTTTAGGCTTCAGGCCGAGATCCAGATCCAAAGACAGACAATATCGCAAAAACCACTTTTTCGGTTTCAATGGGTCATGAAACGTTGACATTTATCAAAATTTTGAGTTAAATTATTTTGTCAATCTCCAAGTGGGCAAGCGAAAGTAATAATGAAAATGTTCCCAAAACATTTGTAACATGAAATCTCCATTCTCACTCAATCCTATTTATTCAAAATATATTTTTATTTACTTACTCTGTTGCACTAGGAACTCGAAATTTATTTGCAACACTTACAAAAGTACACCCCCTATTCTACCGCTCCTCCCCTTCACTCTAATGTGTAGAGGAGGGAACGATAACGATTACAAGATTAATGTAGAGACAGGAAAACATTTCATAGGTTTAAAAGAATTGAATAGGTAACAAAAATAGATTTATTATACAATAACATAAGAGTTGATATCGGGTTACAATTGATAGAGAAAATAGAAAGTTGGACCAAAGAATAATAACAGGGATTAAAGTCCGTTAACTAGGCAAAGGAAACTAGTAACACTTAGATGAACAATATTACTTTTTAAACTGGCAAATAAGATAGGGTTTAACAACTCCAAACTTATAGGAACTTCCCGTGGCTCGGGAGAATACGTGTCCAAGACGACACGGCAACAGTCAAAAGAAAGTTAAGTAGATATAGAGTATTGGGCTCCAAAACAGCCGGGCTAGCGCCTGACTTCCACCAGAAGGGTCTAAACAGAAAACATGGTGAATTAAATACAAATAAAGATGTGACAACAGATCCTATAATTTTAGAGTTACTAACCTAAGCTCGGGCTAGCTAGCTTGCTCGGCTTGTAATTAAGAACTGTTTCAGAGATAAATGATTTATGGTAAGAGGACGGACTGTCCATTACATCAGCAAATGGCTAAGAAACAACCAGGTGTCAACACTCAATAGTACTATGGCCGGTCCTTTCCCAGTGGGTACTGCCAGAGCATTCAATAGTACATTTATGTAATTACCCACTGCCTGAGGTAAACATCAAGTTTAGTATACACCAACATTAAATACATAAACATAAAAGCGTCAACCAAGGGGCTAAAGAAAATACTATCTGTGCGGGCCACCATACATAGCTAGCCGTGTTCCGCACTTTGCGCACCCAAAATAATAACACAGAATAAGAGATGCCAACTAGATTGCTGTGAGATACTGACCTAACTAGGTTCTCAAATAAAGGCGTTAGACAACCTGCTTGTAGCCATTCAAATTTGAACACCTGAGCATGACGTCCACGGCGTCATGTAATATTGTGAAGTCTTATGGACTTAATACTGAATTATGAACTTGTGGAGAATAGGACACTTACAACATGTGTCCTATTACATATATAGCTCAAAGCTCCTGTATTTAAGCTATGTCACATGGACATAGGAAAAATATGTAGTCAAACTTTCTGACTTACAGAAAATTAAGTCAGCTGGACTCAAAAACTAAACTTTCACTCTGACTAAAACAACGTATCTGATGGACAAATAATGATAACAGTCATCTTGACAAAAGCAAACACGTCTGATTGACGTGGGACTAGTATCATAGCCACTTTGACTAACAAAAACTAAACTTAGTCACTCAGACTAAAACAACACGTCTGATGGACAAGCTATAAACAAACATAGTCATATAGACTAACTCAACAAGACTGAAGAACTTGGAAAATAACCGAATACTTGGATCAATAGACAGGATTCCCTCGGCGTCAAGGTGGTGACACCCACGACCCAACCATCACGATCAGCAGTATCTTCTACAGGTGCTGGAGCAGAGTTTCCTTATTCGAAGATATCCAATGATGAACTACAATACGTGAACCTAGGATTCACCCATTATATACACTTTTCTTGACTAGCAAAATGGGCAAGTAAACAAGGAAAAAAGAAGGATAGGGGGGGAGGGAGGTTTGGAACGGTGGAGAAAGAGTTGCCAAGGAAAACCACTAGGGGAGTTGTAATCGTCGCAACGAACCAGAGACAGTCGGGTCTTTCTTCAATGATGAGGTCAAGAGGTTAGACGTGCGTTGAAACTCCCACGCCATCGCTTCCGCCATACTTGCAGAACCGTTGATGAAAGCATGGTGATCGTATCCGGGAACATCCACGTAATGTAAATAGAATCCTAATTATATTATTGCTGAATATATCAGTTTTAATTGTATTCATCGGATTCCCTTATTGTAATTTAGCATTTTGTGCGGATTATAGTTTGTAGATGTAATTTTGATTTAGGTGACATGCTACACTATTCCTATCTTGAGCTAGTTAGTTATTTATTCAAAATGTATAAACATAAATTACCTCTTGCTTAGAACATTAATTCTCTTAAATTTCATCACCGGTATTGATTTAATTCTCAGTTATGGCTTTAACCTAATAATATAAATAAAATGTGTATGTTTGTGGGACATTTTAAAGCCAGAACTCCAAAAGCAAGAAATCTAAAAAAGCTAAAATTTGGCATGCATATTTTGAGGAACCTAAGGATGTGCACATCAGGGGTTTTTTTTTTTTGTTATATTGACGGCACAAGCCACGGTAGCAATGGTTATTCTCACTGAATAATATACAGTGTTAAATATTGGATTTAGATAGCATCAGAATGGACCTAAAAAGTATAGAGTATAATGAGGTTAGTAGTGTAAATAATTATTTCTGGCTCAGCAGGATGGCCGCAATT